>JAJONW010000682.1:0-197020 GCA_029582385.1 Solanum tarijense
TTTTTTCTTGCTCCCTTAGTCCCGATTTCCCCCTTTGATTATGCTTATTGCTTATGGTCATTTTAATTGCTTCCGCGACCAAGGATGTGTAATGATACGCTATGAGGCTTGTTTGGGGTTCCTTCGGGTTCCCCATTCTCCGGTCACGTCTAGGCCCTAGGCTTGGGTCGTGACAGCTCCAATACCACCATAAGATAGGGGTCATTACCATTAAGTTCGTTGGCATTGTTGAGGTTTTCGATGTAATCTTAGTGGCCTACTTGGCATTGTTGAGGTTTTCGATGTAATCTTAGGGGTTTTGATTGTAATTATCAACTACAACAGCCGCAAATAACACCAAGAAACAAGTAATGAGACGGGTTATTGGGATGTGATTGGATTATAGGATAACGTAGACAAATGGGTTGTTGCAACTGATAGTAAATAACTGTAAATCAGTCAATAAGCTAGAATTTAGTGTGGATAAAGTTTCTCTTGAACAATTTACCCCAAATAAAATTGGTTTCTCTCAAACAGCAATAAGAAGCAATTAAGAATAGCCTACACTTTAGTCCATTCAATCTCTCGAGCTGAATATGTGGAAAAGGTTTTAGGATTCACTCTCTCGAGCTAAACCTACGGCCTATCAATTTAGTAATCTTGGTTTTAAAACCTCTTTCTTGAGCAAGCCAAAAACACGAAGGTAGAGTTGCATTTACAACTATAACCCTTTAAATTAGGCCACAATTACTGAATAAAATAACCTTTAAACAACATTTAAACTATCAATTAACAATGCCCAGCAGCTAAATCAAACCATAATCACTTAATCACACCCCAAGAATTAGATTTTAGCTAGACAACATAACAAGATTAAAATCATTACCAAATTGTCTTTCCATCAATTGGGTAAGATTACAAAGGTCAAGGTTGAAGAATCTCAAATACCCACTTCCAATTTTTCAAATATGCAAATTTTCAAATCTTTAAAGTATAACGACCTGGAAAATGGTAGGTTAATATAGAGCCTAATCGTGAGGGTCAACGTCAAGTTACGTGTTAGACTCCATAGAAAATATTTTTAGGTTTGTATTGAGGGTTGCAAGGGCAAGTGCCAAGCCAAGGGGGCAACGCCTATGCCAAAGGCCAAGGCTGCTCAACCTTGTCCAAGGACTACCCGAAGTCCACGAGCCACTTCACGGCCAGCGGTCTTGACCATGGTCCATAGAAGTGGCCATGAAGAAGACTTATCTTAGTGGGAGGCAAGGCCTTGAGGCCAACCTACTGCCCCAAGTCCACAAGCCACTTCACGGCAAGTGGTCTTAACCGCGGTCCATAGTGGTGCTCATGAAGATATCTTAGAATCTAAGGGCATAGCAAGGTGGAGAGGCACCCTGGTCAAGGGACCACGGGCACCACCACAATCTGTGGTTCCCCTCACGACATGTGAATATGGGCGTGGTCCCTGACGGGGCAGCCCAAGTTGGGGGATTTTTTAGGTAATTTAATTTTAAGTTATTATTAAGTGGGGTTGATTTTAAATACTTATATCATAAATGTACATAGTTTTATGTCTTTCAACGCTTCATTTAGTTCTTTATTTCAAAACAATCAAATCAAAACCCGAAAGTTCTTCTTCTCCAAAATATTCTCTCTATACTCAAGAAAGAAGAAGGGGGTGCATTGAAGCTACAGTTTGTGGATTGAAGGTGTTTCTTCCTCAAATTTTGTGGGGAATCAATATCAAGATATGGTATTCTTCTTCTCCAAAATATTCTAATGTCGTACGCTATTTATAAAAACCTCAGGTTTACTGAACCGCATGCTACAACTATGAGACTCTTGATGGCTCACAGATCAATCAAACATCCAGTAGGAATACTTTATGACATTTTGGTTATGGTTGACCAATTCATTGTCCCAGCCAATTTTGTTATACTCGACAATGACATAGACCCTGAGATTCCTATAATCTTGAGAAGGACATTCTTTGCAACTGGGAAAGCGTTGGTGCATGTCGAGAATGGGGAGCTGAAATTTTGGGTTAAAGATGATGAAGTCACATTTGATGTGTGCAAATCAAAGAAACACCCAAGTGACATTTATGTAATCTCCACTTATGATGTGATTGATGGTGTTGTGGCTAGTGTGAGCCATCTAATGTTTAGTAAAGAACCCATTGAGGTTCCGTGGGCTAACGATGAAGAGTTTGAAGTTCAAGGCCAAGATGAAGTGGTAGCCGCGTTTTCAACTAAGGGGGGATTCCCAAAGACTGCAATAAAGTTGTACATCGACTTGAAAAATCGAGAGAGTCCTCCCGCCAAACCGTCAACTGAAGAACTACCAAGTCTCGAACTTAAGGTATTACCTTCGTACCTTTGGTATGCTTTATTAGTTGCAAATAAGACCTTGCCGGTGATTAATGCGGCCGATTTACTTCATTGGCAAGTAAAATTGCTCCTTGAAATACTGAAAAGGCATATAAAATCTATTGGTTGGACTATCGCTGATATAGTGGGCATCCCTCTAAGCATTTGCACATACAAAATTCTTCTTGATAGTGATTGTAAACCGATTGTGAAACATCATTGAAGATTGAACCCGCCAATGCTAGAAGTGGTGAAAAAGGAAATGATAAAGTGGTTGGACGCAGGAGTATTCTAGCTAATTTCAGATAGCAAATGGGTCCGCCTAGTTCAATGTGTACCCAAAAAAGGAGGATTCACGGTTGTCCCTAATGAAATGGGGGAGCTTGTACTTGTGAGGCCTTTGACAGGATGGAGAGTTTGCATGTACTACCGGAAAGTAAACTCATGGACTGAAAAGGATCATTTCACTATGCCCTTTATGGATCAAATACTTCGCTGACTATCCGAGATAGGGTGGTATTGCTTTTTGGATGGGTACTCCGACTATAACCAAGTCTCCATTAATCCAGAGGATCAAGAGAAAACAACTTTTACATGACCATGTGGTACTTTGGCCTTCAAACTAATGTCATTCGGATTGGGTAATGCCCCGACTACGCTCCAGCATTGCATGCTATCCATCTTTGCTGACATGGTGAAAGACACAATGGAAGTATTTATGGATAATTTCTAAGTTGTGGGTGACACATTTGCAGAATGCTTAGAGCTCTTAGGCCAAGTTCTCTAGAGATGTGTGGACAACAATTTAGTCCTGAATTGGGAAAAGTGCCTTTTTATGGTTAAAGAAGGGGTTGTGCTCGGTCAAAAAGTATCCCAAAAGGGGTTGGAACTCGACAAAGCAAAGGTCGTAGTAATTGAGAAATTACAGCCACCAATTTCTATACAGGGGGTTTGGAGTTTTTTGGGACATGCCGGGTTTTATTGGAGGTTCATCAAAGATTTCTTAAAAATTGCACTTCCTCTATGCAATCTTTTGGAAAAAGAGGTGAAATTTCACTTTGATGATGCTTGTATGGTAGCTTTTGACCGCCTAAAAGAAAAACTGATTTCCACTCCAATCATCATTAGTCCTGATTGGTTAGAGCCATTTGAAGTAATGTGTGATGCAAACAGCATAGCATTGGGCGTATTGTTGGGATACAAACGAAACAAGTTTTTTCATCCCATTTACTACACAACCAAAACCTTAAACACTGCTCAACGTAACTACACAGTTACTGAGCAAGATCTACTTTCAGTGGTTTATGTGTTAGAGAAGTTTTGCGCAAACTTGCTCTGAACTACAGTGATTATTCACACTTACCATGCAATATTGCGTTATCTAATTGCAAAGAAAGATGCCAAACCGAGATTGATAAGGTGGGTACTTTTGTTGCAAGAATTCAATTTTGAAGTCAAAGATAGAAGAGGTTGTGAAAATCAAGGTCACTTGTCACGATTGGAAGCAAGTGAGATTGGCGAGCTGGAGGTCGACATCAAGGATGTCTTTCCTGATGTAAATGTATTCATAGTAGCTCTAGTATAACCCCTTTGGTATGCTGAATTTGTAAATTATTTTGAGTGTGGGTTAATGATGTATGAACTGAACTTCTACCAACAAAATAAGTTCTTGTTCGATGTTAAGAAATACATGTGGGCCGAGCCATATTTATTTAGAGAGTGTACTGACCACATCATCAGAATATGTGTTCTGGAAGAAGAGGTTATGGAGATTCTGTATACTTGTCATGCTTCGCTGGTAGGAGGACATCATGGTGGTGTTCGGACAACTGCTAAGGTTCTATAAAGTGGGTACTACTGGCCGTCTTTGTACAAAGATGCATGTGAGTTTTTTAAGAGGTGCCCGCAATGCCAAAAGAAAGGTGGTGTATCAAAAAGGCACGAGTTGCCTCTGACGCCCATTTTGGAAGTGGAGCTATTCGATGTATGGGGAATCAATTTTATGGTCCCATTTGTGAGCTCATTTGGGAACAAATACATCTTGGTGGCTGTGGATTACCTGTCCAAATGGGTAGAAGTTGTTTCCCCTCCAAACAACGAGGGAAAAAGTGTTGTTCAATTCTTGAAGTGCTACATTTTTGTAAGATTTGGGACTTCGTGAGCTATTATTAGTGATGGGGGATCACATTTTTGTAATAAATTGTTCTTAGTTGCTTTCAGTACATATAGGGTTAAACACAACGTAACAACACCGTATTATCCACAAACAAGTGGCAAGTTGAAGTGTCAAATAGGGAGATAAAAGCATTTTGGGTAAGACAGTGAATGCAAATAGAACTGATTGGTCTCGAAGATTAGATGATGCACTATGGGAGTATCGCACAACATACAAAAATCCGATCGGTATGTTGCCGTAACAGTTAGTTTTTGGGAAGTCTTGCCATTTACCAATCGAGTTGGAACATAAAGCAGTGTGGGCATTGAAAGTTCTAAATCTGGACTGGACAAAAACATCAAAGGAGAGAGTAGAATAGTTAAACGAGTTGGATGAATTTAGGTTTAAAGCTTACCAAAGTTCAGCTCTCTATAAGAAAAAGATGAAGAAATGGCATGATGCTAAAATACTTAAGAGAGAGTTTAAGGTGGGAGACTGGGTGTTACTATACAACTCCCTTCTGAGGTTGTTTCTAGGAAAACTCAAATCAAAATGGTCAGGACCATTCTGAGTGACACGAGTATTGCCAACTGGCGCCATAGACGTTGAGGGGCATGAAGCACATGCATTTAAGGTGAATGGGCAGCGTTTGAAGTTATACTTTAGTGAATGCCAGAAGATCTCTTTGATTGAGGTGGTATACGTGGAAGATGTTTGAAAGCATTTCCACGTCGTGCCACGACGTTAAATAAGGTGCTTCTTGGGAGGCAACCCAAGCGTTAGTGTTTTAAATAATGTGTGTTGATCTAACATGAGTGGGTTTATGAGAGAGACAAAGTACTCTTGGCAAATCAAAGAATCACTTCGATGAGCATGATTTAGTTCACCTTATGTCTTCTAATGAAAGGGGCTAAGATTTTGGAACATTTGGTGGGACACCTTCACCAGTCGGCGTACCGCAAATTTATTTCGCTCATATGATTTTCCTCTCCTTTCCTAGTCAGCGCAACTGAAATTCCCTATGTAGATCACCAAACTATTCAGCGTTCCTCTACATCTTCGCCGATCTGCTGTCCACAGGAGCGCAGTCTGCTGGATCTAAAGGCGATCTGATGAACATAAGGCACATCGCCGAAGCATTCGACGACCATTTTACTCCACCACCAATTCGGCAATTAGTGAAGATTTGTCATTACCCTACTTTACTTATTTAAACACTGCATTGCTTTCAATTCTTAATACTTTTTATGTCATGCTAAATTTTGGTAATTGTTTGCTCTCTACCTACATTGAGGACAATGTGAACTGTTTTTGTTAGGGGTGTGGATTTTACCCTTCAACCTCTATGAACCCCATTTCTTGTTGCAGAACTCCATATTTGTGTTGAAAGAAGCTTTTCTTTGCAACTTTGAGTAATGGTTTCAGTCAATACTAATGACTTGAATAGTGCTTTTAATTGAACAAACTTGAATGTGCGGATACAATGAGACCAAATGAAGTTGCATAGACAATATGTGAACTCTTTGGTTCACATTGTGACTAGTCTATTATCGAATCGAGTCTCTTGTGATAACAATTGCACACTAACAAAAGTGTGGAGTCTTGTTTGACTGTAGTGTCAATGGCTTGTGTGATGAGCTTACCGTAAATCTTGCATGGTGAATTCTAGAATTTGCCTCGTTGGTCCAATTGCCTAAGTGATGCAAACTCTTAAGATGATCTTAGCAAACTTTAAAGAGTGTGAACCAATTTGACATATACCTCTTTTGTGTCCTACCTCGTAAGTGTGTGAACCTCTTTTGAACACCCCTTGAGCCTTACCTTTCTTTGGATGAAACTTGATAAAAACTATATCGCTCTTAATCCACTACTTATAAGCCTATTTATTTGTGGTTGATTAAATAGCCAACTTAGGCCAAAACCCTAAGTTGGGGATGTGGTGAAAAGATAAGGGCAAGTCAAGAAATGCTAGAAAAGTCCCCTTTACGCATGTTGAGAAAAATGGAATCCCTCCATACAAAAAAAAAAGAGTGAAGAAAAGAATGAAAAAAATATAAAAAGTCATGGAATAAAGTTATGAGAAGTGTTAAAAGAAATGGGGTTCCAAACAATCCATGGATGTGAATAATGGGATGACTTATGAGCAATAAAGAAAATAATCAAAGAGGAAAGTAAGTGTTGAAAGCAACACATTTCATGAGGATGAAAGTCAATGATCCTAAATGACCATACCTTTACACTCAGCCCCATTACAAGCCTTGAAAAGACCATTTTGATCTTTAGTGAGCTGAAAAAATTGTTGATTGGAAAATACGAGCAAACCTATGGGTTACAGAATGAATTGTATTAATCTCTGTGCGTGTGAGCGTTTCATTTGATTCTGATGCTTTGAATTGTGAACCATTGTGTTAATATGTAATCATTCTTTGCGTGGTGGCATTTGAACACTTTACTTGAGCTTCAACTTGCATTTGAAGCAAGTATTGTGAGCTTGAGATTCTTTGAAATTGGTGAATCACAACTTGAAACTTTGAGTGCACGTTTGATCTTCGAATTAGTAATTTGAGTCTTGTGTGTGCATTTATGATTGAGTCTTGTGTGGCACTGTTCGACCCATCCCTTTTGAACTGCCAAACTTGAGTTTTACTTGAGGATAAGCAAAAGTTTAAGTTGGGGTTTTTGATGAGCCCACAATTTGGACTTATTTAGGGCTTGTTATTAATAGGATTTGTGTCCTCAAATGCATATTTTATCTCAATAACTAAAGTAAATACTTGAAATTAAGGTATCTGAACTCAGGGACAAAGTATGGACACTATGGAGTAAAAAAGGAACAAGGCAGATGAAAGAACGAAGAAAGGAAGGCCTGAGGATCGCTCAAATCATTGGGCGAATCGCCGAATGGACATGGTCTGGCCTAATGTTCTATTGTGCCAAGCCCTTGAAGAGGTGACCACATTGGTGATAGAAAAGAGCATTCGGCGAATCGCCGAACAACCATTATATCGCCTAAAGTTATAGAATGCCGGAGATAAACTCAGGATAAATTCGGCCAGCGGCAAATTCAGTTGGGGTATCACCAATCTATTCGGTGAAAGACAATCAGGTCGCCAAAGATTGTTGAGGAAGATCTAAACCCATTTGATAGGCAAGATAATAGAGACAAAAGGCGAATCGCGGAAGTGTTTGGCAAACCGGATCTGGATCATCTAAAATTACAGTAGTCAAACCAAGAAAAAGTGAAAAATGAAGGGCGAGAGAAAGAACAATTGGCACGTCACTGACCTATAGACGACATCGGAATAACTTCGTCGAATGCTCTATTACAGTCACACATCAGACTTATTTAAATCGACTATTGGAAAGGAGAAGGATTCGTTAAGAAAGTGAGGAAATAATTATTGATAGAGAAAACACTACCAAAGGGTGGGGGGAAGCGATTTTAGCAAGATTTTGAGAGAGAGATTTGTAAGGGAGAAGATTAACTATTGAATTTCATCTATAATTCTCATTTTGTACCCAACTATGGGGGTGAAAAATAACTTTGATATTTTTATTTCTAAGATGAGTGGCCAAAACCCTTTACTTGGGGTTTTGATCATGAGGTCAATTATTGAATTTACTTAATGGGTGTTTGTTAATTGCGAAGAATGGTGCTAATTTTAAGTGGGTCTAATTTGTTGTTGTGTTTTGAGATAGAATTGCGTTACTTCGTGTGTCAATTTTAGTGTCGTGGACTTGCTTGAGATAGAGGTGTGAGACCAGGGTGGCAATCTTAGGATCCTTAGTAGTGAGTTTTATTAGATTCAGCTCGAGAGATTGAAACAAAGAGCTTGTCCTTTGTATCCAGCTCGAGAGAGTGGATTTGATTAGGGTAAAGAGCATGGCTTCATTCAATCAGTGTTGAAGTTCGAAAGAATTCAGCATAGAAAGGGTAATTGTTTGAGAGAAAGTTACTTTTATATATGGTTCGACCTACCCACGACAAATTAGTCCATTATGAGTAGTAATGTTTACCCATTTTGTTGAGATTCAATACTTAGTTGATTGACTCCTCGAGTTTCACTCTAATATTTGAATGTTTTTTTTGAGCTATAAGTTTGAATTTGGTAGTAAAAACCCGGAATTTGAGTTTTAAATATTAGTTGTGCAAGAAATGTTTGATTGAAGAGATTGTTATTGTACTTTTATTTAAGTAATTCGAAGGAAGCACTACTCCTTGTGGGATCGACCCAAACTCATGTAGTTGGGTTATTATACTGAAGAACGATCGTTGGCATTTAGTATTTGATGAAATACCACTTGATACGCTAATCAAAGACTTGGTGAGTGCTCATAGTTTCGAGGACAAGATCCAATACGTTAATCAAAGACTTGTATTCAAAGTATTAGATGGTTTGTGACATAGTATACAAAGTCTAGAAAGTCTTTCGCTTGCTTTTTAAAAATGTCTTCGATTGTAAATAATGTTTTAATTCTTCTCTAATTTCCTATGTTCTTATGTTTAAGAATTCTATGAGGCTTGTATAAAACCCCTTTGGGGTCGAATTCACCGTGTCGCATTCAGGGTGTAACCTCGGGTCGTGACAAACATGGTATCAGAGCACAAAATTTTGTAATGGTCTAAGGATGTCTCAAACCACATCTAGTAGAGTCTTGTTCATAATGTGAAGTGCGCCACATTATGAATAGGAGGCTATTGGGTGTTAAGAAAGTTTTACTTCTTCATTCTTCAAGTCGTGCCATAGAGTTTAACTCTATAATTTCTCTCTCTTCTTCCTTATCCGTTGGTCTTTAGTGTGTGACCACTTTAAAGGAGTACGCTAGAATGTGTGAGGGAGGAAGGTTGGTTGTGATGCTAACTATGGCTATGTCACTTGAGTGTTGCTTTATGGTTATGTGTGATGTTGGTTAAAGGTTATGATGAGTTTTGAGGTATGTTGAAAGAGTTGATGAATAGTGGTGTGTAAGTGATGCCTTGATCATTTAAGAGAGTAGACTCCTCTAAGAGGGGGTAGAAGTGTAATTCACCTTTGTGTAGAATCACATTGGGTGATGAGTGTAAATGTTTAGAGATGTTTTGCTCCAACCTTAGAATGGAAAGAAGTGAATTTTAAAATAGATAGTATAAGCTTTCTCCCAAGTGGGTGATAATGTACCTAGATGGTAAGGTCTTTGAGTGTCATTGATTTTCATGAGTTAGGCTTGATTGAATTTCTCACCTTATGATATGTAGTGAGTTTGAGGAGTTTAGACCCGGTGTGGTGGATTCATATGAGAACTTGAGTGGTGTTGGTAAGGTTGTTTGTGAGCAAGAGTTTCTTAATGAGGACCTTCCTAGTTTAAAAACACCGGTATGTTGATGGTTTATTCTAAGTTGTGAATGTTTTGATTTAGGTTCCTATGTTCATTTCATGTTAGCCTTAGTTGGGTTTACTCCTAAGTAGGGGATATTATGTTGAATAGTGAGGTTGTTGAGAGTTTCAAAATCTTTACCTCTTTCCTTGTATGCCTATTCAAGCCTAAGACAAGGAGTTTCTTTTTGGCTTGTTTCATGTCTTGGAGTCATGTGTTATTATGTGTTTCCAAGGTCTCCTTATGTTATGCATGCTCTTAATGAGTTTTATGTTTGAATGAGAAAAAGAGTTTATATGAATTGTATTTCTCATGTTCTGGTGCATCTATAATGAGTTGCCTAAATGTTTCATGAGTTGAATTATTGAGCATGCTTAAAGGTGTTGAATAATTTGCCTTATGATGATATAATGAGCATGATGCGAGTTGGATAATGAGTTTGTAGATGTAGTTCCTACTTTCTTGTGTGGCATTGAACTTATTGATGTGGAGTTGATGTTTCGTCCTATGATTTTGTGAATTGTTTATGATGTTGCATGCATGATGGGCTACTAGTCTTCAGTCGTTATCTCTTAATGTGTTTAAAGTTTCATTCGAGGATGAATGTTCCTAAGGGGGGGATAATAGTACGACTCAGAAAATGATAGGTTAAACTAGAGCCTAATTATGAGGGTCAACGTCAAGGTACATGTTAGACTACATAGTTCAAAGACCTTTTTATGTTGTATTGAGGGTTGCAAGGGCAAGTGCCAAGCGAAGGTGGCAAGGCCTAAGCCGAAGGCCAAAGCTACTCAACCATGGCCAAGAAATGCCCCAGAGTGCACGAGCCACTTCACGGCCAGTGGTCTTCAGTAAGTTCCATAGAAGTGGCCGTGAAGTAGACTTAGATTAGTGGGAGGCATGTCCTTGAGGTCAAACTAGTGCCCCAAGTCCACGAGCCACTTAACGGCCAGTGGTCTTGAGCACGGTACGTAGAGGTGGTCATGAAGATGCCTTAGCATCTAGGGTATTAGCAAGGTGGAGAGGAACCCTAGTTAAGACACCACGGGCACCACCAAGATCCGTGGTACCCCTCACAACCTGTGAAGATGGCCGTGGTCCCTGACGGGGCTGCCCATGTTGGGGCCATTTAGGTAATTTCGTTATATGTTATTATTAAGTGGGGTTGGTTTTAAGTGGTTTATATCATAAATATATATATATTTAAGTCTTTAAACACTTCATATAGTCCTTTATTTGAAAACAACCAAATAAAAACCCTTAAGTTCTTCTTCTCCCAAAAATTCTCTCTAAACTTAAGGTAAAGGAAGGAGGCCATTGAAGTTAGGGTTTGTAGATTCAAGGTGTTTCTTCCTCAAATTTCGTGGGGAATCAATATCAAGGTATGATAGTCTTGATCCTTGTCTAACTTTTCATTCAAGGAACCAATTCACAGATGATTTCAAAGTATGAAAAATTAGGGTTTTACTCAAACTCATGGGTTCTTTCCTCAAACGTTTTCAAATGATTTGTAATGACAAATTATTATTGTATTAGTTTTTGATTGATGATTTATGATGAAAATACTATGTGAACCCATGAATTCTCTCAATTCCTAAATTTTTCCATTATGAAATGGGTTTGGATTAATCCTACATTGATTTAGATTGTTGAATTATTGATGTTTATGTTGATTTAAGTGATTGAATCATGTCAATTTCCTATTATATTGTAGTAGTTTGGATTTATGGGTTGATGTTGGTACATGGCCTTGTAAGGCAAGTTATGACTTAATTACTTGTTGAAGTAGAATTGTGCTTGAGCTATTGATCCACTTGAAAGGTGGAGGTGTTTACTTACTATGTATATTGTGGCATTGAATTGATGGATATCTTCCTTGTATATATATATATATATGTTTATATATATAGATATATATATATGAAGGATCTGCGTATAATTATGATATAAAGTATGTGTGTGATCTAAATGAATGAATGATGATCATGTTTAGAATGTCGTATGTGGTGATTGAAAGTATATTCTCAATTAACCTTATGAATGATGATGTTTATGTGAAAGGATATTCACACATGCTCACACACACTCATGACTGAATAATGAATGAAGTTCTATGATTAAGTTAATGATGAAGTACTTATTGAAAGGCTATTCTCAATTGTACTGTAATGAATGATAATGACTTGTTGTGAAAGCCCTTTCTCACGATAAGGGGATTCTTAGGTGAAAGTTTATTCTCATCTTTGAATCTATTAGTTTTCCAATGAATGAATGTTGGGATCAGATGGATGTTCATCAGGGAGTTGAGGCGGAGTATGTAGTACCAATCCCTATTTCCCGTTTTAATGAATGTTGGGTTTGAGATGGATACTCAACCGTGAGTTCAGGCGGGGTATCTAGTAATAATCTCTTATCCCATAATGAAAGAATGTAATGAATGTCAAGTAATCCGTGGGGAATGATGCTACGCACCGAGAAGATATGAATTGAAATGGATGCTCATCCAGGTGTTGTGGCGGGGTATCTAGTAAAAATTTCTTGAGATGGATGCACATCCATGAGTTGAGGCGGGGTATCTTGTAGCAATCTCCCTATCCCATAACTATGTGCCCGTGTAGGTTTAGCTAGTGGATTCACTTAAGATATAAAAACGATGGTCCTACCTTAGGCAAGAAGAGTCAACCATACTTTCATTCATTCAAGAAGAGGATGCATAAGCCTACCAATTCAAGCTACATCATCGTATTACTTTCGTCTATACAAGAAAAGGATGCATAAGTCTACCAATTCAAGATATACAATACATGCAAGAAACTATTCACATTATATCATCATCATTCATGAGTGTTAATTAATAATACACTATCAACAAAAACACAATTACATTCTAATCATGATCATAACACTTTCATTGAGATCGCACATACATATTTCACATCATATTCATACATAGATCATTCATGAACTTTCCTTTCAAGGCTAAGATACTACAATAGATAAGGAAACTGACATGATTCAATAACTAATATATTATAAATATCAATAATTCAGCATACTTACATAATTAATCAATTCCCAATCACAAATCACCATTTAGGAATTTGGGGGAAAACATGGCTTCAAGGAAGAAATCATCTTAATTCATCTTTAGATCCACAATTCAATGCAATAAAGTCTTTGAAGAATGTTTGGAATCGAACCCTGCTAAGATTGAAAACTAGGGTTACTGGGGAAACCTTGGAGACTTGAAATCACTTTTGAAATTGGCTCCTTGAAAGAAACTAAGTCAAGGATGAAGACCACCATACCTTTACTGGAAGAAATTGTAACACCCCAACTTTTCGAAACGTATAAATTGACTCGTATCTTCGTGGAAAGACCAGAAGGGTGGGTAATAAATTAAGAATAATGTGTTATGTGATATTTTAAGTGTTCAACTGTTGTATCTCAAGTTTTAAAGTTAGGTAAGTGGAAAAATAAAAGTTGGCGAAAGTTACCGTAAATTCCCTTTTAAAGATTTGTCTGAAATTTAGGTCAAATGTCTTGGACATTTTCTCCCAATATATTAAGAGTTATGGTCCCCTCTACCTACGAAATTGAAGTCTATGAGTCTAGTTTCCAACGCATCAACCCGTTAATTCATACGACTTTAGAATGGAGAGATATTCGTGTTTTTGCAAGACTGCACAAGCAGGCAGGTGAGGTGGGTCCCCTAGGTCAGTGGAAATATATATATATCATCTTCTTCGACTTTTCTTCATTTTTCCTTCATTTTCCTTAGTGAAGAACCATAAAACTCACAAAACCTACAAAACCCACATCTAGGACAAGCCAAGTTAGTGATTTTCGTGGCTTAAGTCGTTGACAAAAGTTATTCAACACGTTGAGCTCTTCAACATGGTATAATTTGTTTTATCGATTTCCTAGCATATTGTACTTTGGTGTATGGACAACAGGGGTTTGGGCATATTTTAAAGATTTGAGGTGTATTACAAACTTATAATCAAGGTAAGACCCTTCTTTCATTTACTCTAGCTTTGATAAGTCGCAAATAGCAATTTGCGAAGGAAATACATATCTTTTATCGAATTTTCATTGTATCTTTTATTCTTTTGTGTTGATTATGATCCTTCCTTGTTGTAGTATCAAGGGGGGTTTGTGATTAAAGTTATTAGTACACGTGAATTCAGCAAAAAAAGTATGTTAAGGCGATTCCCTACTTACGACAAGTTTCCTTAAATCTTAGAAGCAATGTATTTAGGTTGTTATTCTTGATATACTGGTAGCCGTGATTGTTGACTGTTGGCTGCTGGAGTTGATATAATCCTTCCTTCTCGAGATTCTTATTCAGTTAGTAGCATCCCTATGTTGGACACGACTTAGAGGTTATTTGTATAGGTTACTTATAACTAAATTGGTCGCTTTTAGTGATTGGATTGTTATTGTTGCCCTTGGGGCTATTTTGGTTAGCTACTGGAATGTGATCTATACCTAGAAGGGCTATGTTCTGCCTACAAAGCTATATTGATGCGTAGAAGGGCTACGAGTTGCCTACAGGGCTAAATTGACGCATAAGAAGGCTATGTGCTTCCTACAGGGCCATGTTGTTGCCTCAGAGGGCTATAAGTTCTCTATAAGCTATGTTCATGGCTAAGAGAACTATGTGTTGTCTACGGGGCTATTAGTTGTCTATAAGTTATGTTTATGCCTAAGTGAGCTATGTGCTGCCTACGGGGCTATATTAATGCCTAAGAGTGCTATGTGACTGCATACGGGGCTAGGGGACTACCGATAGGGGTATATAGGCTGATTGTCACCTTCCCGGCTAATAGGGGACTGAGTAGGTGGTCTTGTGTGTTGCTAGTACCTGCCGAGCTTATGGGGGCTTGGTTAGGTTGTTGTTTTATTATTTTTAATAAATGTAGATTTAGGAGTAGGTCATTACACTTAGTTTATCCTTGATTTAATTATCAGATTATTCTAGTATATCAGGATACCTCATCATAGTCTATTGTCTTTCATACTCTGTACATTATTTTGTACTGACGCCCCATTCCCTTGAGGGCACTGCATTCATGCATGCATGTCCTGATAGATGACCGAGTAGACCTCCCAGTAGCAAGATTGACTTTTATCCGGTTGGCTAGCCCCTTTCCTCCGGAGCTGCCAGAGTTAGGAGGTTTATTACCTTTGTTGTATATATCTTTATGGGTAGGTTAGGGCCCTGTCCCACTAATATTAACTACTCTTAGAGGGTTGCAGACTAGTGTGTGGGGTGTATAGCTACGTTATGGCCATACTGGCCTATGTTGTTGGTTTGCTGAAGCTTGTGAGTTGTTTGATGTATTGTATTAATATATACCTGCTTTTAGTTTTGGTATAGATATCATGGTGGCCTTGACGACCCAATCAGGACTTTTGTGCTAGTTGGCTATTTATTGATATGATCTCCTGGGAGTAGTTGTTTGTTTTATAGATAAGTTGACAGGGGCCTTGCCGACCGAGGGCTTAATTTTAAGCCGATATATACTTGTTAGTTTTCTTGATTGCGTGGGGCTGACATGCGCTAGTAGCAAATGGTTCAGCAGGGTCGGCTCTGGTTTGAGTTTTGACATTATAAGGCAGTTACCCCCCCTCAAGTTTGGGGCGTGACAAACTTGGTATTAGAGCAACGTCGTATCCTAGAGAGTCTGCAAGCCATGTATAGTAGAGTCTTGTTTATAAATTTTTTGTGGACCACATCCGATAAGCAAAAAGCTACTGGAATGTTAGAATGTCTAGATTTCTTTTGCTCACCTCATACTATAGAGCGGTGACTTAAGGGTTGAGGTTTCTGGCTTATAATTCATACTTATATGCATATAGATATAACTGACACTAGACAGACCACAACTAGCTAGGGGCTAGATACAACTGCAAGGTACCACAGGTAGAGGTAGCCCATTGTGAGACCCAGGGGGAAACATCTTTTCAGCCCCCTAAAGTTTCTCCACAGCTTTAGGAGCCTCCGAGGGCTACAAGACTTCCGACTCCACCAACAGTACCACATCTACTTCCTCTTATTCCATCTTATCAGTATTTCAAGAGTGTAGTATATATGTTAGCATAGTTAGTAGCTGCATAGTACAAACCATGTGTGCCAGATGTTGCCGGACCTTCTGAAGGACCCGGAAGTTTGAGAGTTAATGAATTTCTTGCCTTGAATCCACCACAGTTTACAGGGACAGATCGCAGAGAAGACCCTCAACACTTTGTTGATCAGCTTCATAGGATCTTTAGAGTCATGCATGCCTCAGTGATTGAGTCAGTTGAGTTAGCAGTATTTCGAATGCGTGATGTTGCAGTATTGTGGTATGAAAGTTGGGAGAGATCTAGGGGAAAAGATACATCTCTACCCACTTGGGATAGATTTACAGAAGCTTTCATAGATCACTATTTTCCTTGAGAGATTAAGGATGGACGGGTGGGACAGTTTTTGAACCTCCGACAGGGTGACATGAGTGTCCGAGAGTACGGGTTGAGATTTGATTCAATGGCTAGATATGCACCAGCATTTGTTGATACGATGCATGACAGGGTGCGTAGATTTGTGGGAGGGCTTTACTAAGACTATATCGAGGATTATTCTACAGCTGCGCTAAATTATAATATGGATATCTCGCGGATTCAAGCCTTTGCAAAGGAAATAGAGGAACACCGACATCTACAGTATACGAGTGAGAGGGTTCAAAGAGAGAGACTGAAGAGGGCAAGGCTCGCTAGTTCACAAGGAGATTTTTTGGGTGGTTCCAGACACCAATATTGTATTTGGCAACCTAGACCTCCACCATAGCAGTTCCAGGGTAGTTGATTTGATCGTCAGGAATAGTCAGGCCTAGGTGAGGGTTCACAAGCATTAGGCTCGCAGCAACAGAGGGGTTCAGGCCAGGCTATGACATTCTCGCCGTGTAGCGCAACTTGCGGTAGGATGCATTTCGGGAGGTGCAAACAGGGTTCCACAAGTTGTTATTCTTGTGGACAAGAGCGGCATGGATGAAGAAATATCCCTACCATAGGTCAGGGTGGTATAGGTCAGTCGACCAGGCAAGCAGTAGGTTCCTCCTCATCAACACAATGTACAGGGCGTGGACCCCAGACTTCAACACGTAAAGGTAGAGGCGGAGGCAGAGAGGGAGTCTCTAGTTCTGGTAGTGGACAGAACCGTACATATTCATTAACCGGCCGACACGACTCATAGTCTTCACCAGATGTTGTGACAAATACATTGATTGTTTTGTCCCATTCTGTTTATGCTTTGATAGATCCTGGATCTACTTTTTCTTATGTTACTCCATTTATTGCGGGAAGGTTATGTATAGTAGCAGAGTCAGTAGATAGACCCTTTATTGTATCTACACCAGTTTGTGAGTCTATTGTTGCCAGGAGAGTTTATCAAGGTTCCACAATAGAAATTATCGACCGTCAGACCTTTGTAGATCTCGTAGAGTTAGAGATGGTCAATTTCGACGTCATTATGGGTATGGACTAGTTATCATCTTGTTATGCTAATGTAGAGTGGCGAACAAAGATTGTTAGATTCCACTTTCCAGGAGAGGCAGTTCGGGAATGGAAAGGCGATACAACAATGTAACAATTCGGAAAAAAATTGATAGGTGAAACTAGAGCCTAACAATTGAGTTTTAGAAATTTTTGCATATATATGAACATGTAATATAGTCCAAAATTTTGATTAAGTATAAGTTCACTATAGGGTTCAAGAAAGGCGAAAGGCATTGTTGCCCTTAGAAGCTCCCTTGAACTTTGCCTTAGTCGTGTGGGCAAAATGCATTTGTTCAAGAGAGGCTTCAAGGGATGTGAAGTAGTTCATTGTCCTTGAAGGGCCGCGTGAACAAGGCCTTAACCATTTTTAGCATAAAGGTAGTTCACTAGAGGCTTCAAGGAACGTGAAGCAGTTCACTGTCCTTGAAAGATCTCGTGAACTTTGCCTTAGCCATTTTCGGCAAAGTAGGCAGTTCACTTGAGGCTTCAAGGGCTATGAAGCAGCTCATTGTCCTTGAAGGGCCTTGTGAACTTTTCCTTAGCCATTTTCTGCAAAGTTGGCAGTTCACGTATGGGTTCAAGGAACTTGAAGCAGTCCACGACCCTTAAAGGTTCCCTTAAACAATTACTTAGTTTTTTTTTGCGTGATCCAAGGGAGGCATAAAAAGGGGTAATTTCATAATTTCCTTTTTATTATAAATTAAATGGGTATAATCTAATTTATTTTTAAACAAATATAAAAATATGAAATTAATAGGTCATTTGAATACTCCCATGGATATGTCTTAGCTTTTAAAAGCCAAAGGGAAAGTTCAAGGGAGGGTCCAAGTCTAGTGGACCACATCAAGGACCTTAAATGCACCCTTGGACTTTGCCTTAGTTTTATTTGGCAAGTCAATGTGGGCAAGGGGCATTTTCATAAATTTAAGTTAAATTAAGAAGTGGGTATATTTTATATTATTTCTAAATAGCTATATAAGGTATTGTATGTTAAAATACTCCCAAAATAAAATCATTTCTCATAACACCCACTTTAAAAAAAAAAATCATCTTCCCCTCCCCTGCAATATTTTTCTCTCTAAACTCAAGAAGAAGAAGAACACATGAGAGATAGGATTGCTATGGTTTCAAGGTTCTTTCCCAAATTTCTTGGAGTTTCTCCATTCATTCTCAAGGAATCAACTAATGTATGGTTGCTCTTCATTTATCAGATCTTTTCCCCAAGAGGCCCTCTTAAAATTGAATTTCAAAGTTCCCCAAATTCTAGGTTTTTCTCTCAATTTCGGGGGTCACTTTTCAAATGTGTTTTCATTGAATTAAAATGATTAATTATGGTGGCATATGATGATTTGTGGATGAATTAATGTCATGTTGTTGGATTTTGAACAAATCCCCACAAGACCCATGAATTTCCCCTTCTTTCTCACTTTAAACCATACTATGACTTTAATGGTGAATTAAGGAAGAAGATCTAATATGTTATTGTGGCATTCATTATTGTATTATGATGTTTCTATCTATGATGTTTGATTATTAATGAATTACGGTTGAATCATGATATGAGCCTTGAAGGCTATGAATGAAGGTTGTCAAATTGATGAATATTCATATATTGAATTGTTGATCCACTTATGGTGGAGGTGCTACTTGCTTATGAATTGTAGTGATTGAGTTATGTTCCTCTCCTCTACAACCCCAAGTGTTGACAGGTATGCTATGATATGAACATGAATGTTAAGCTATAATTATGGTAGTGTTCGTATGATGAATGGAAGGTAAATCTTATAAACACTATATGACTATGCTATGAATGAACATTATTATATGTTGATGGTTTTATGATGAAAGGTTATTCTCATCTTAGAACTTATGAGGTATATGATGAATGATGGGTTGAATTCCTAATGCATTCCTTATTGAATTAGTGTGTAGGTAAAGGCCTAATACTTTTTCAAATGGGATATGAGCTTAGCACTAACTGAACATGAATATGAGATGTAAGCTTTTACTTTTAGCAAGTTCGGCTTCCCATAAGGGTTCCTTTTATGTTTAGCAAGTCTGGGTTCCCAATATATATGTTGTCTGATGAGATGGAAACCTTCTACGTCTAGCAAGTCCGGGTTTCTAGTAGCAATCTTCTTGTTCCTTAACTATGTTTGCCCACATAGGTATTAGTTAATAGATCCACTTAGATGCTATTATGTTAGTTCTACCATGGCAAGTAGAACACTCTCTCTCGGTGTGGGAGTACAACACCGGATTCCATGTAAGCTCACATGGTCTATGTTGGTTAGTGATAATATCCCTATGTTTCAAGAAAATGGTCTGATGTATGAATATGACTTATGAAGTCTAATTAGGACTACCTGAGGGATTCTACTTAGTATCGGTGAGGGTATGGGACTTTACCTATGCATTGCACAAGTGGGTTCTTTGAGGAGTTCTTGTCTGAGTCTTTTATATGTGGTAAGGTATGAATGATGTTAAGGTTGGTTTTGCTTATTATGATGTTGATTATGCATGTGGCTACACTTGTGTCTTCTTGATGGATTTACATAGTATATATAAGGGTATGGGACTTCATATGTACATTGCAGAAGTGAACTTGAAAGGGGGTCATAGGGGGTGTCCTATGATGGTATGATGTAAACAGAACTAAAATATGTAAGGTATGGGTTATGGCTTATTTTTATGATGATGAAGGTCTCTTTTTCTTGTAATGTTGATTGGCTAAATGTTCCTTGAATATGGATTATGGCTTTTAACTTGAAGTAGCATGTTTTCAACTAAAGGTCCCTTTTATGCATGTTTTAAATGGTTTTAATTGCATGGCTTCCATACTTAGTACAATTGTTTGTGCTAACCCATATGTCTTCCTTTTTCTATTAAGTGTAGGTTTCGAGAAGTGATTGTGCCACTAAGAGGTTCAAGCTTGGCCTTTGACTTTCTCCAAGACATTTTGGTATGTCCTCAAGTTTCGAGGACACACATTATGACACTTAAGTTCCTTATATTGTAATGGACTATTAGACTTCTTATGTACTTGTTATTTTGAGACAATTCTATTGTAAAGGGCTATAGTCCCTAATTGAAACTCTTATGTGTACTTAGATGGTTTCATTGAGATTGTGATGTCTAGACATTCTACTTTCTATTTTCTATTATGAGACAATCTGACATTGATGTTGAAAAGTTTTTTTAAAATTTCCGCATTATCCAATGTCTATATGCAATGACAAGTATGCTAAGGGCTTGTATAAGACCCCTTCGAGGTAAAGTACGCCGTGTTACGCCTAGGGGGTGCTCTTGAGGCGTGACAAACTTGGTATTAGAGCATAAGGTTAATTGTATAATATTAGGGTTGATGTCTTATGAAACCACGTCGTGTAGAGTCTTGTTCATAAGTGTGAAACGGGCCACACTTATAAATGAGAGGCTATAAGATGCTTAGGAACTTTCACTTCTTGATTACTCATTGGCTGTGCCTCAAGAGTTTTAGTTCTATTAATTTTTCCTTCTAATCCTTTTCTATTCTTATAGGTTATGAATACAAGAAGGACTAATGCTAGGAGGGCCGGAAAGGAAAATGTGAATGAAGAGGTTCCCCATCATGTTACTCAAAACCCTCATGCTCTTCAAAATCCTCAAGCTCATATTGATGAAGGGGATATGTCTAATATGGAGATAAGAGCGACTCTTCATACCTTGACTCAACTCATGACGACACAAACTCAAGCCGTCACCACTCAAGCTCAAGCTTTGACGGACCATGCTAACCGAGATGTAGGGCCACAGGTAAATCCCAATGCTAGTACCATGGGCTCAAGATTGAGGGATATCACCCGTGTGAATCCTCCTATGTTCTTTGGCTCCAAGGTAAATGAGGACTCACAAAATTTCGTATAGTAGATCTACAAGACAATGTATCCTATAGGAATTACTTCCGTTGAGAAGGCCGAGTTGGTCGGGTATCAATTGAAGGATGTGGCCCAAACTTGATACAATGAATGGAGGGATAATAGGGCTATAGGAGGGGGTCCCACTACTTGGGAGATTTTCGAGAAGGCTTTCCTTGATAGGTTTTTTTCTAGTAAAAAGAGAGAGGCAAAAGTTGAGGAGTTAATCAATCTCCGTCAAGGAGGGATGAGTGTCCAAGAATACTCATTGAAGTTCACGAAGTTCTCGAAGTATGCTCCATCCTTGGCCTCTAATCCAAGGGACGAAATGAGTCGTTTTGTCACCGGTGTTTCCGATGCTATTGAAGAAGAATGTCGGGCGGCAATGCTCCATGATGACATGAATATATCTAAGTTGATGGAACATGCTCAACAAGTGGAATAGCAAAGGCTTAGAAAGAGGAATAGGGAGGTAAATAGGCCAAGGGCCGATGAGGGAAATTCATCTAAGGGTAAGTTTGAAGGTCAAGGTGAACCAAGGTTTAAGAAGAGGTTTCCTAACCCAAGTCCTTCCAACGCTCCAAGGCCCAACAAAGGTAGGGTTTCTACCCCTAGACCACAAGGAGGAAAAGGTGGTGGTTCTTATGTTGAGAAACCTAATTGCAAAAAGTGTGGCAAGAAGCATCAATGTAAGTGCCTAGTTGGCACGAACAATTGCTTTAATTGTTGAAAGAGTGGTCATATGAGGAGATATTTCCCTATGTTGAAGGTTCAAGAGAGGGAAAATAAGAAAGCACAAGCAAGTGGGTCTAGCTCCAATGGTCCTAAGAAGAATCGCCTCTATTCTCTCAAACCCCTAGGTGATCAAGAGAGCTCTCCGAACATTGTTACCAGTATGTTGCAAGTATTTTCAATTAATGTTTATGCATTGTTAGACACGGGTACCACCTTATCTTTTGTTACTCCTTTACTCGCTACGAAATTTTATGTGCTCCCCGACACCCTAAAAGAACCTTTTTCCGTGTCTACCGTGGTAGGTAATTCAGTTATAGAAAAAATAGTTTTTAGGGGTTGTCCCATTTCAATGTTCAATAGAGTCACTTTGGTTGATTTGGTGGAACTTGAAATGTTGGACTTTGATGTCGTATTGGGGATGGATTGGCTTCATGCTTGTTTTGCTTCCACAGATTGTAGAACTCGAGTTGTGAAGTTTAAATTTCCTAATGAACCCATTGTAGAATGGAAGGGAGGAAATTTGATCCCTAGAGGTCGAATTATTTCATGTCTAGAAGCTTGTAAAATGATTTCTAAGGGATGTATCTACCATATTGTGAAAGTTAAGGATCTTCAGTCTAAGACTCCTCCATTATAGTCAGTCCTCGTAGTAAGGGATTTTCCGAAAGTCTTTCCTGGAATCCCTCCCGAACGGGAAATTGACTTTGGCATAGATCTCTTGCCAAATACACAACCGATATCTATTTCTCCTTACCAGATGGCCCCAACCGAATTGAAGGAATTAAAGGCTCAACTTAATGATATGCTATATAATGGTTTTATTCAACCAAGCATATCACCATGGGGTGCACCGGTTTTGTTTGTGAAGAAGAAAGATGGGTCGCTTAGGATGTGTATTGATTACCGACAATAGAACAAGGTCACTATAAAGAATAAGTACCAACTCCCTAGGATTGATGACATATTTGACCAACTACAAGGGGCGAGCTACTTTTCAATGATTGACTTAAGTTTGGGTTATCACCAACTTAGGGTGAGAAGTGTTGATGTTCCTAAAATGGAGTTCCGAACAAGATATGGTCATTTTGAGTTTCTAGTAATGTCTTTTGGTCTCCCAAATGCCCCGACGACATTTATGGACCTTATGAATTGGGTGTTCAGACAATATCTTGACTCATTCATGATTGTTTTCATTGATGACATTTTGATATAATCTAAGAGTTAGAATGACCACATAGAACATTTGAGGTTGGTGTTTCAAGTTCTCAAGGACCAATGATTGTATGCTAAGTTTTGCAAATGTGAATTTTGGTTGAGATCGGTTGGGTTTCTCAGTCATATAGTGTCAAATGAGGGAATTGAAGTAGATCCAAAGAAAACGGAAGTGGTTAAGAAATGGGCTAGACCCTTAAGCCCTACCGACATTAGAAGCTTTTTGGAACTAGTCGGTTATTATAGGAGATTTGTTGAGGGTTTCCCCTTAATTGCTTCCACACTAACGGCTTTGACCCAAAAGAAGGTTAAATTTGAATGGTCGGAATCTTGTGAAAAGAATTTTCAATTGTTTAAAGATAAGCGTATCTCCGCTCTTGTATTGACCTTATTGAAGGGTTTGTAGAATATTTTGATGCTTCAAGATTAGGGTTGGGGTGTGTCCTTATGAAACATGGCAAAGTAATCGCTTATGCTTCTAGACAATTAAAGATTCATGAAAAGAACTATCCAACCAACGATCTGGAACTAGCGGCGGTAGTCTTTCCTTTAAAGATATGGAGACACCATATCTATGGGGTACACGTAGATGTGTTTACCGACCACAAAAGTCTTCCATATGTTTTTAGACAAAAAGATTTGAATATCCGACAAAGGAGGTGGTTGGAACTTTTAAAGGACTATGATATGAAAGTCCTATACCACCTCGGAAAGGCTAATGTGGTTGCGGATGCATTGAGTAGAGTATCCATGGGTAGCTTTCCTCACATAGACAATGAGAAAAATGAGTTAGTTCGGGAGGTACTTAGGTTGGCTTGGTTAGGTGTCTAACTAAAGGATTCCTCCAAGGGTGGGTTTATGGTTCATCATTGTTTTGAGTCATCACTTGTGGTTGAGGTCAAGTCCAAACAACATCTAGATACTACTTTGATGGAATTGAAAGAGACGGTTCTTGATAAGTCCGTTGTGGCTTTCTCCCAAGGGGGAGATGGGGTTCTTAGGTACCAAGAAAGATTGTGTGTGCCGGATGTGGATTGCTTAAGGGAGAGAATTTTGGAAGAGGCTCATGGTTCTCGATACTCTATATATTTGGGATCCACCAGAATGTATCGCGACCTACGAGAAATCTATTGGTGGAACGGAATGAAAAGGGATATAACGAGCTTTGTGGCCACATGCACAAATTTCCAACAAGTAAAAGCCGAGCATCAAAGACCGGGAGGTCTATCGCAAGATATAAGTATTCCCACTTGGAAGTGGGAGGATGTGAATATGGACCTTGAGGTGGGTTTGCCTTATACTCAAAGGCAACATGATTCTATTTGGCTCCTTGTTGACAGGATGACTAAATCAGCCCATTTTCTTCCCGTCAAGGCTTTATATTCAGCGGAAGACTATGCTAAGTTGTACCTAAAGGAAGTGGTGAGGTTACATGGAGTTCCTTTGTCTATCATTCCGAATAGAGGTACTCAATTTACTTCGCACTTTTGGAAGGCTTTCGAAGATGGGCTTGGTACTAGAGTGAAACTTAGTACCGCATTTCACCCTCAAACAGATGGTCAAGCGGAAACGACCATCCAAACCTTAGAGGACATGTTGAGAGTGTGTGTGATTGATTTTGAAAGTAAGTGGGATGATCACTTTCCCTTGATTGAATTTGCCTACAACAATAGTTACCATTCAAGTATTGTCGTGGCTCCGTTTGAAGTACGTTATGGTAGGAGGTGTAGATCTCCGGTAGGTTGGTTTGAAGTAGGTAAATTTTCCCTTCTTGGTCCCAAGATGGTTTATGAGGCTATTGAAAAGGTTCGACTTATAAGAGATAGGTTGAAGACGGCTCAAAGTCGGCAAAAGTCTTATGCCGACAATAGAAAGAGGGATCTTGAATTTGAGGTTGGTGATTGGGTCTACTTGAAGATCTCGCCCATTAAAGGGGTAATGAGGTTTGGTAAAAAGGGGAAGCTTAGTCCCCGGTATGTGGGCCCTTATGAGATTTTGAAGAGAGTTGGAAATGTTGTTTATGAATTAAACTTGCCTAACGAGTTGGCTCTAGTTCACCCGGTATTTCATGTCGTTATGCTCAAAAAGTGTATAGGTTATCCGGTACCCATAATTCATTTAGAAGGTTTGGATGTTGATGTGAACCTTTCTTATGAAGAGGTTTTGGTTGAGATTCTAGACCAGCAAGTGAAGAGGTTGAGGAATAATGAAGTGGCTTCCGTTAAGGTTCTATGGCAGAATAATCTAGTTGAGAGTGCTATATGGGAGGCCGAGGCCGATATGATGTCCCGTTATCCTCATATCTTTCTTGCTACTCCTATTCAAACTTGAGGTAAGTAGTTTCTCTTGAGTTTGTAATGAATTAGGAGTTTTGTTTATTATGTAATCCTTTTTTTTTTGTTTTTCCACGTTTTCTTGCTATATGGTGTAGGTCCATGTGAGGAAGTATATAGTACATAATTGAGTCTTTCATGAATTATATGTTCCTGTTGTTGAATCGCTATAGTTTGATTATTACATAATTTGACTTATGAGGTAAATTTGTGAGCATGCTTAATTGTGTGTAATGAAAAAATAAGTTGAATCTCATGTTGTATTGCATTTGGTTATGATGTTTACATATGTGACCTTATGAGATAAGTTGATGAACATGTTTAGTTATGTTGGGATGAAATAGCATGTTGTCTTAATTTTGTTGTGATGAGTTGGCTTGTTATGGAGAAGGTAGTTCCTCCCATGTTTGTGTGAAATGGAAATTTTGGTGCATAATGAAGTTGTGGATGTAGTTCCTACATCTTTGTGTGCATTGAGCTTATGATATGGAGTTGATGTTTCCTCCAATGATTTGTGTATATGATTGATATGTCATGCATGATAGGTTGCTAGTCTCGAGTCTTTATTCCCCTGCAAATGTTCAAAGTGTCATTCGAGGATGAATGTTCCTAAGGGGGGGATATTGTAACAACTCGAAAAAAAATTGATAAGTGAAACTAGAGCCTAACATTTGAGTTTTAGAAATTTTTGCATAAACGTGAAGTTGTAATATAGTCCAAAATTTTGACTAAGCATAAGTTCAAAAGAGGGTCAAGGAAGGCGAAAGGAATCGCTGTCCTTAGAACCTCCCTTAAACTTTTCCTTAGAAGTGTGGGAAAAAGGCATTTGTTCAAGAGAGGCTACAAGGGATGTGAAAAAGTTCACTGTCCTTGAAGGACCTCGTGAACTGTGCCTTAGCCATATTTGGTAAAGTAGGCAGTTCACTTGAGGCTTCAAAAGACGTGAAGCAGTTCACAATCCTTGAAGGGCCTTGTTAGCCATTTTCGGGAAAGTTGGTAGTTCACGTATGGGTTCAAGGGACTTGAAGCAGTCCCTGACCTTTAAAGGGTCCCTTAAACAATTACTTAGTATTTTTTGGGCAATCCAAGGGAGGCATAAAAAGGGGTAATTTCGTAATTTCATTTTTATTATAAATTAAATGGGTATAATCTATTTTATTTTTAAATAAATATATATATATATGAAATTAAAAGGTCATTTGAATACTCCTATGGATATGCCTTAGCTTTAAAAAGCCAAAGGCAAAGTCCAAGGGAGGGTCCAAGGCTAGCGGACCACTTCAAGGACATTAAATACTCCCTTGGACTTTGCCTTAGTTTTATTTGGCATGTCAATGTGGGCAAGGGACATTTTCGTAAATATTATTTTTCAGTTAAATTAAGAAGTGGATATATTTTATATTATCTCTAAATAACTATATAAGGTATTTTATGTTAAAATACTTCCAAAATAAAATCATTTTTCACAACACCCACTTTAAAAAAAAAGTTCATCTTCCCCTCTTCTCCAATATTTCTCTCTCTAAACTTAAGAGGAAGAAGAAAACATTGGAGCTAGGATTTCTAGGGTTTCAAGGTTCTTTCCCAAATTGCTTGGAGTTTCTTTTTTTAATCTCAAGGAATCAACTAAGGTATGGTTGCTCTTCACTCTTGGGATCTTTTCCCCAAGAGGTCCTCTCGAAATTGGATTTCAAAGTTCCCCAAATTCTAGGTTTTTCTCTCAATTTCGGGGGTCACTTTTCAAACGTGTTTTCATTGAATTATAATGATTAATTATAGTGGTATATAATGACTTTTTGATGAATTAATGTCATGTTGATGGTTTTTGAACAAATCCCCACAACACCCATGAATTTCCCCTTCTTTCTCACTTCAAACCCTACTATGACTTTAATAGTGAATTAAGGATGAACATCTAATATGCAATTGTGGGTTTCATTATTGTATTTTGATGTTTCTCTATAAGATGGTTCATTTTCAATGAATTAGGGTTGAATCTTGATATGAGCCTTGAAGGCTATGAATGAAGGTTGTCAAAATGATGAATGTTCATATATTGAATTGTTCATCCACTTATGGTTGAGGTGCTACTTGATTATGAATTGTAGTGATTGAGTTAGGTTCCTCTCCCCTACAACCCCAAGAGTTGACAAGTATGCTATGAAATGAACATGAATGTTAAGTTATGATTATGGTAGTGTTGGTATGATGAATAGAAGGTAAATCTCATGAACACTATATGACTATTCTATGAATGAACATTATTATATGTTGACGGTTTTATGATGAAAGGTTATTCTCATCTTAGAACTTATGAGGTATATGATGAATGAAGGGATGAATTCCTAATGCATTCCTTATTGAATTAGTGTGTAGGTAAAAGCCTAATACTTTTTTAAATGGGATATGAGCTTAGCACTTAGTGAACATGAATATGAGATGGAAGCTTTTACGTTTAGCAAGTTTGGCTTCCCATATGGGTTCCTTTTATGTTTAGCAAGTCCGGGTTCCCCATATATATTTGTCTCATGAGATGGAAACCTTCTATGTCTAGCAAGTCCGGGTTTCTAGTAGCAATGATCTTGTTCCTTAACTATGTTTGCCCACATAGGCATTAGCTAGTGGATCCACTTAGATGCTATTATGTTAGCTCTACCTTGGCAAGTAGAACACTCTCTCTCAGTGTGGGAGTAGAACACCGGATCCATGTAAGCTCACAGGGCCTATGTCGGTTAGTACTAATATCCCTATATTTCAAGAAAATGGTCTGATGTATGAATATGACTTATGAACTGTAACTAGGACTACTTGAGGGATACTACTTAGTATAGGTGAGGGTATGGGACTTTACCTATGCATTGCACAAGTAGGTTCTTTTACAAGTTCTTGTGTGTGTCCTTTATATGTGGTAAGGTATGAATGATGATAAGGTTGGTTTCACCTATTATGATGTTGATTATGCATGTGGCTACCCTTGTGTCTTCTTGATGGCTTTACATAGTATATATGGGGGTATGTGACTTCATATGTACATTGCAGAAGTGAACTTGAAAGGGGGTCATAGGTGTTATCCTGTGATGGTATGATGTAAATGGAACTCAAATATGTAAGGTATGAGTTATGGATTATCGTTATGATCCTGAATGTCTCTTTATCTTGTAATGTGGATTGCCTAAATGTTCCTTGAATATGGATTATTGCTTTTAACTTGAAGAAACATGTTTTCGACTAAAGGTCCCTTTTATGCATGTTTTAAATGGTTTAAATTCCATGGCTTCCATACTTAGTACAATATTTTGTGCTAACCCATATTTCTTCCTTTTTCAAATAACTGTAGGTTCCGGGAAGTGATTGTGCTACTAAGAGGTTCAAGCTTGGACTTAGACTTTCTCCAAGACTTTTTGGTATGTCCTCAAGTTTCGAGGACACACATTATGACACTCAAGAGCCTTATATTGTAATAGACTATTAGACTTCTTATGCACTTGTTATTTTGAGACAAATGTATTGTAAAAGGCTATGGTCCCTAATTGAGACTCTTATGTGTACTTAGATGGTTTCAGTGAGATGGTAATGTCTAGACATTCTACTTTCTATTTTCTATTATGAGACACCCTAATATTGATGTTGAATTTTTTTAAAAAAATTTCCGCATTTTTCAATGACTATATGCAATGGCAGGTATGCTAAGGGCTTGTTTAAAGACCTTTTCGGGGTCAAGTACGTCGTGTTACGCCTAGGGGGTGCTCTCAGGGCGTGTCAAGCAATGCCGAAAGGTAGGTTTATTTCCAATCTTAAGGCAAGGATGATTATTACCAAGGGTTGTATTAATCATCTTGTTCACTCTCATGAGATAGATGCAGAACCACCGACTCTTTAGTCTATTCCAGTAGTTAATGAGTTTCTAGATGTATTTCCGGACGAGCTCCTTGGTATCTCTCCAGAACGGGAAATTGATTTTGCTATTGATATGCTACCAAGTACACAACCCATATCTATCCATCCTTATAGAATGGCTCCTGCTGAGCTAAATGAGTTAAAGGATCAGCTGAAAGACTTGCTAGATAAAGGCTTTATTAGGCCTAGTGCTTTACCATTGGGTGCTCCAGTGTTGTTCGTAAGGAAGAAAGAAAGAAGGCTCAGTAAGAATGTGTATCGATTACCGATAGCTGAATAAGGCAACTATAAAGAATAAGTATCCCCTTTCGAGGATAGATGACTTTTTTAATCAGTTACAAGGTGCTAAGTATTTCTCAAAGATTGTTTTAAGATCAGGGTACCACCAGATAAGAGTTCGGGAGAAAGACGTTCCAAAGATAACTAGATATGGACACTTTGAGTTCTTGGTAATGTCTTTTGGATTAACTAATGCCCCAGCAGTGTTCATGGACCTGATGAATATTATATTCAGGCTGTATATAGACTTCTTTGTGACTATATTTATTAATGATATTTTGGTGTATTCACGTTCAAAAGATGAGCATGCAAATCATCTGTCAGCAGTTCTTCAGGTTCTTCTACACCGACAACTTTATGCAAAGTTTTCTAATTGCGAGTTTTGGTTGGACTCTGCAGCTTTCTTAGGCCATATTTTATCAGATGCATGCATTGTTGTTGATACACAAAAGATTGAGACCGTAAAGACTTGGCCCTGACCCATGACTCCGACTGAGGTTCGTAGTTTCTTAGGGTTAGCTGGGTACTACAGAAAGTTTGTAGAGAGGTTTTCTTTAATTTCAGCCCCATTAATGAAGCTGACTCAAAAAGCAGCTAAGTTCTAGGGGACTAAGGGTTGCGAGCATAGTTTCAAGGAGCTGAAGGATAGGTTGACATCATCACTAGTTTTTGCATTGCTAGACTGTTTAGAAAGCTATGTAGTGTATTGTAATGCTTCTGTTGTTGGGTTGGGTTGTGTTGTAATACAACATGGTAAGGTTATCGCATATGCTTCAAGGCAGTTGAGAAAGCATGAGAAGACCTATCTGACCCACGATTTAGAGTTGGCTACAGCTGTGCATGTGCTAAAGATCTGGAGACACTATTTGTATGGCGTTCATGTTGACATCTTCACAGATCATAAAACCTTTCAATAGATCTTTAGACAGAAGGAATTAAATATATGACAACTTCGATGGCTTGAGTTACTGAAATACTACGACGTGGAAATTTTATATCATCTAGGAAAGGCGAATGTTGTAGCAGATCTCCTCTATGGGTATTTTATCTTATTTAGATGTGGAGAAGTGTGAGCTAGCATGAGAGTTTAATCAGTTAGCTAGCTTGGGAGTCAGATTGTTAGAGGCAAAAGATAGTGGGGTAACAATTCAGGACACAATCGTATCATCTCTAGTTGTAGAAGTAAAATCAAGGCAACAAGAGGATCCTACCTTAGAGCAGTTAAGAGCTAAGGCTCAGAATCAACAAATTTAGCATTTGATATAGTAGGAGATGGAGTCATTAGATATGGTGGTCGATTGTGTGTTTCGAATGTTGCAGGGCGTCCGCATCAGATTACGAAAGAGTCACATCATTCCCGTTATTATCCTGATCCGATGAAAATGTACCATGATATTAAGGAGATCTATTAATGGCACGGGATGAAGAAGGACATTGCTGAGTTTATGGAACAGTGTCCTAACTGCCAATAGGTGAATGTTGAGCACCAAAAGCCCGCTGGGCTAGTTCAGGAGATAGCCATTCCTTTGTGGAAGTGGGAAGCAATTAATATTGATTTTATTACAGGATTACCTCGATCGCATCGCAAGTTTGACTCTATTTGGGTTATTGTTGATAGACAAACAAAATCAACCCACTTCTTACTAGTCAGGGCTACTTTTACGGCCAAAGACTATGCAAGCCTCTACATTAGGGAGATTGTTAAGCTACACGGTGTCCCAGTATCTATTGTCTCTGATGGAGGAGCACAATTCACCGCCAACTTCTAGAAGTCCTTCTAGAAATGACGGGGGACACAGGTTAATCTTACTACAACCTTTCACCCTCAGACAGATGGCCAGGCTTAGCGCACAATTTTGAAACTCGAACATATGTTACCGGCGTGCGTACTAGACTTCAAAGGAAGTTGGGATGACTACTTTCCTCTTATAGAGTTCGCAAACAATATTAGTTATCATTCCAACATCGGGATGACATCTTATTAGGCTTTGTATGGGCGAAAATGTAGATCCCCATTGGATGGTTCGAGGTAGGTGAGTGAGGGTTGATTGGACCAACTTAGTACAACAGACAGTGGAGCAAGTTAAGCTCATTCGTGAGAGGTTGTTAACAGCTCAAAGCTGACAAAAGTCATACTCAAATGTGCAACGAATGGACTTGGAGTTTTGTGTAGATGATGGGTATTCTTAAAGGTCTCGCCTATGAAGGGTGTTATGCGATTTGGCAAAAAGGGAAAGCTTACTCAAAGATTCATTGGGCCATACCGGATCCTTCGAAGGGTAGGACGAGTGGCTTATGAGTTAGAATTGCCTTTGGGGCTAAAATTTGTTCATCTAGTTTTCCACGTATTGATGCTACGGAAGTGCGTAGAGACTCTTCTCGGGTTGTCACAGTTAAGGATGTTCAAATCACAAAGGAGTTGTCCTACGAGGAAACTCCAGTTGCCATTTTAGATCGGCAGGTCCGTAAATTGAGGACCAAAGAAGTGGCTTCGGTTAAGGCATTGTTGAGAAACAAGAATAGAGAAAAGGTGACCTGGGAAGCTGAGGATGGCATGTGGTCCAGATATCCTCACTTGTTTCATACCCTAGGGTAATGGCATATCAGTTTATATCAGGACAGTAAGGTAAGATACCTATTTGATTATATATATATATATATACATACACTATTGCTTATTAATATTGTGGTTGTCGTTGTATATCTGCTCGCACTGTTTTGGTGGAGCTATAGTGCACAGCTATTTATGTCATCATGTGAGACGCCTAGGTTAGAAATTTTGCATTTCAGGTTTTTGGATAGTGACATCTACAAAGGATACACTACCTAAATTTTGGCAACTCCTAACGACTGAACCGCTTGACTCAGATTTTTCATTCGAGGACGAATGCTTCTAAGGGGGGATGGATGTAAGACCCCGACTTTTCGAAACATATAAATTGACTTGTATCTTTGTGGAAAGATTAGAATGGTGGGTAATAAATTAAGAATGATGTGTTATGTGATATTTTAAGTGTTCAAGTGTTGTATGTCAAGTCTTGAAGTTAGGTAAGTGGCAAAATAAAAGTTGGCTAAAGTTACAGTAAATTCTTTTTAAAGATTTGTCTGAAATTTAGGTCAAATTTCTCAGATGTTTTCTCCCAATACATTAAGATTTATGGTCTTCGCGACCTATGAAATTGAAGGTCTATGAGTATAGTTTCCAACGCATCAACCCGTTTATTCATACGACTTCAGATTGAGAGATATTCACGTTTTTGGAAGACTGCGCAAGAAGGCAAGTGAGGTGGGTCCCCTAGGTCGGTGGAGCTTTATATATATCATATATATCATTTTTCCTTCATTTTACTTAGTGAAGAACCAAAAATCTCACAGAACCTACAAAACCCACTTCTAGGACAAGCCAAGTTACTGATTTTGGTGACTTAAGTCCTTGACAAAAGTTGTTCTACGCGTTGAGCTCGTGAAAATGGTATAATTTGTTTTATCGATCTCCTAGCATATCGTACTTTGGTGTGTGGACAGCAAGGGTTTAGGAATATTTTGAAGTTTACAGGTGTATTACAAACTTATATTCAAGGTAAGACCCTTCTTTCATCCACTCTAGCTTTGACAAGTCGGAAATATCAATTTGCGACGGAAGTACATAGACTTTATCGAATTTTCATTGTATCTTGTTTTCTTTTGTGTTGATCATGATCCTGCTTTGTTGTAGTATCAAGAGGGGTTGTAATTAAAGTTATTAGGACACATGAATTCAGTGAAAAAGGTATGTTAGGGTTATTCTCTATGTTAAGGTTATTCTCTACTTACGACATGTTTCCTTAAAGCTTAGAAGCAATCTATTTGGGTTGTTATCTTTGATATATACTTGTAGCCGTGATTGTTGATTGATGGCTGCTTCCCTTGTCGGGAATCTTATTGAGTTAGTAGAGTCCCTATGTTGGACATGACTTAGAGGCTATTTGTATAGGTTGCTTATAACTAAATTGCTCGCTTTAGTGATTGGATTTTTACTGTTTCCCTTGGGGCTATTGTGGTTAGCTGTAGGAATATGATCTATGCCTAGAAGGGCTATGTTCTACCTACAGGGCTATATTGATGCCTAGAAGGGTAATGAGTTGCCTACAGGGCTATATTGACACCTAAGAAGGCTATGTGCTTCGTACAGGGCAATGTTGTTGCCTAAGAGGGCTATGAGTTGTCTATAAGCTATGTTGATTCCTAAAAGAGCTATGTGCTTCCTACGGGGCTATATTAATGCCTAAGAGGGCTATGTGATTGCCTACGGGGCTAGGGTACTACCAATAGGGGTATATAGGTTGATTGGAACCTTCCGTGCTTATGGAGGCCTGAGTAGGTGGTCTTTTGTGTTGTTTGTACCTGCCGAGCTTATGGAGTCTTGGTTAGGTTGTTGTTTTATTATTTTTGATAATTTTAGATTTAGGAGCAGGTCAGTACACTTATCTTATCCTTGATTTATTGATCAGATTATTCTAGTATATTAGGATACCTCATCATAGACTATTGCCTTTCATACTCTGTACATTATATGTACTAACGCCCCATTACCTTGGGGGCGCTGCATTTATGCACGCAGGTCCTGACAGATGACCTAGTAGATCTCCTCAGCAGCAGGATTGAGTTTTATCTGGTTGGCTAGCCCCTCTCCTCCGAAGCTGCCATAATTGTGAGGTTTGTTACCTTTTGTTGTATATATGTTTATGGGTAGGTTGGGGCCCTGTCCCTCTAATATTTACTACACTTAGAGGGTTGCAAACTAGTGTGTGGGGTGTATAGCTACGTTATGGCAATACTTGCCTTTGTTGTTGGTTTGTTGAAGCTTGTGAGTTGTTCGATGTATTGTATTGATATATACCTGCATTTAGTTTTGGTATAGATATCATGGTGGCCTTGACGGTCCAATCAGGACTTCTGTGCTAGTTGGCTATTTATTTATATGATCTCCTGCAGTAGCTTTTTCTTTTATAGTTTTACGATGAGATATACTTATTTGTTTTCTTGATTGCGTGTGGCTGCCATGCGCTAGTAGCAAATGATTCAGCAGGGTCGGCACGGGCTTGACTTTTGGCATTAGGAGCCAGTTGCTCCCCTCTAGTTTGGGGCATGACCGAAATCTAGGAAAATCCCTTGAATATCTTGAAGTCTTGAACGTGGACGCTTTAATCCTTCACCTCCAATGGAGGTTTCTAGAGAGAGAATGAGAGGAGAGGTTTCTAACTTTAGGGGGATTTGAAATAATGAATTCTAAAATTAAGTTTAATACTTTAAAAACTCTTAAAATACTTTAAATAACCCATAATAACTGTCCATTAACTAAACTCAACTTAAAATTAATTTACCGAAAGACCCTCAAGTTGGCCAAGATTTTGCAGGCTTCACCAGTGGTGACCTATGACCCTTACCTACGGACCATAGTTGGGGTGACACCCCGTCCTGCTAGTCCGTGGTTTGGGTCTGAGGGTCACCAAGGAGGGCCTTGACCTACTTAGGCCATCCACGGGGTGTGGATGGACCTATAGGGCGTTGGTCCCCATCCGTAGGTCACAACATTTTTGATAATTTTCTGTTTTGGGGCAGCCTTGGGGTTAGGCTTTAGGGTCCTCCTCAAGAACCCCTAGGGTGGTCCTTGGGGAGTCGTACTTTGACGTTTAACCCCTAAACCCCTCAACCATAGCTCGGGACAACATTTTACCACCTCAAACCTCACATCAACTCAAAGACACAGTAGATAGGTTTTAGTTTCACCTATTCATTTTACGGGTCGTTACATTATCTCCCACTTAGGAACATTCTTCCTCGAATGAAACTTTAACCACGTTAAGGGAATAACGACTCAAGATTAGAAGCCCATCATGCATGCAACATTATAAACAAGGCACAAAACTAGGAGGAAACATCAACTCCATATAAAAAAACTCAATGCAACACAAGAAAGTAGGGACCACATCTACAAACTCATTATGCATCATAACTTTAACATTTCTCATTACATTGGATGAATTAACTTCTCTAACTCATATCGTGCTCATCATATTATCATTAGGCATAATATGCAACTTCTTCATAAAAGCATATTTAGGTATGTTCAAAATTTAACCTCATGAACCATATAGACAACTCATACTAAATGAATATCAACATGAGGAACATAATTCATGGAAACTCATTTTCTCATTTAAACAAGAATTCAACTAGAACATACATAACATAAGGAGACCATGGAAACTCATAATCACACATGCCTACTAATCATGAAATAAGCTACAAGGAACTTTTGGTCTCAAGCTTGAATAGGAATAGAAGTAAAGAGATAAGGATAGCAAAACTCACCACAACCTTACTATACAACATACTATCCCCCACTTAGGAGAAAACCCAACTAAGGCTAATATGAAAAACAACATAGGAACATCAATACAACATAAGAAACTATCACATACCGGGACCTTCATCCGGATTAGCTCCTTTATCTTTGTTAACTTGAATCACATAGAAACTATTATTCCTTGGAACCTTAGGATCCGGACCATCAAGAGAAGCTTGTTTGGCCTCCCTTTCTTGAGCCGTAAGAGTAGGACAATCTTTCACTTGGTGATCATTCTTTACACAACCATAGCACCCCCTAGTACTTCCTAAGCACTTTCCATGAGGCTTTTTCCCACAATTGTGACAAGTGGGTTTAGCAAATGGAGCCCCACCAACTCTCTCTTAGTTAACCTTAGGAGTTCTTGAAGAATCTTGGTTTGGAGCTCTCTTCTTAAACCTAGGTTGACCTTTCTCATCGGGTCTAGACCTCTTCAACTTCCTATATTTCCTCTTATGTTTGGACTCCTCAATGGATTTAGCATATACCATGAGTCTAGAAATGTTCAAATCATTGTGGAGCATCGCCGTACGACACTCCTCCTCAACTAGGTAAGATACAGCGATCACAAATTAAGTCATCTCATCCCTTTGGATGGACACCAAAGATGGAGCATACTTAGACAATAGGGTAAATTTCAAGGAATACTCATCCACACTCATACTACTTTGCCTAAGGTTGATAAACTCCTCCACCTTACATTCATTCTTCTCACGGGGGAAGTACCTGCCAAGGAAAGCTTTCTTAAACTCCTCCCACTCTATAGGACCATCTCCTATAGCCCTATTTCTTTTCCATTTAGTGAACCAAACTTGGGCAACATCTTTCAATTGGTAGGAGGAAAGTTTTGCTTTTTCTCTAGAAGTCAGCCCCATAGCATTGACTATTTTATACACCTCCTCTAAAAACTCTTAGGGATCCTCTCCCACTTTGGAACCAAGGAAAATTTGAGTATTCATCCTCACAAAGTCACTCATCGTAGAAGCTATAGTACATACCATGGGTTTCACATTAGCCTCAACACCTCTAGTAGTTTGACCCATCATGGTTTGAGCTTGAGTAGCTACAGTTTAAGCCATCATCAAAAGAGCTGACCTAACTTCCTCAATGGACATAGCTGGGGGATCCACCGGAACTTGATTTCCTTGTGGAACTTGGTCACCTTGAGGACCTTGAGAATCTAGGGGAGGAACTCACTCATTCACAATCTCCTCTTGCACTCTCCTTGTGGTAGTCCTTCTTGTATTCATATCCTATAAACACAAGAGAAGGATTAGGAAGAGGACACTTATAGAGCTAAACTCTAAGGCACGACTTCAAGAATATGAAAGAAGTGTAACTTCCTAACATCCTATAGCCTCTCACTCATAGAAGTGTCATGACTCACACTGATGACCATGATTCTACTAGACGTGGGTTGTGAGACATAAATCCTAAAAACCATTTCCAAAATCTTATGCTCTGATACCATGTTTGTCACGACCCAAGGCTAGCCCGACATACTTGACCCCGAAGTAGTCTCATACAAGCCTTATAGTATTACATTGCATTCAATAAAAGAAATAGTACGAAATTAAAACTTTCTATAAAACCATACAATCAAAATACTAATTAGAAACACAATGAATGTCTATTGTCTCGCATGGCCATCTAAAACCAACATTTAAAACAAAAGTAGGATCACGACCCTTTACAATCGAAAAGTCTAACAATTGTCTTTTACATGAAAGAAAATGAAACTTCAAGTACTTGTCCTCAATTTATGAGGACATACCACTTAGTCTTGGAGAATCTGTAATCCAAGCTTCAACTAGAGAAAAAGTAACTCACTTGTCGGAACCTACACTTGTAGTAAACATGGTGAAAATATGGGTTAGCACAATTAATTACTAAGTATGACAGCCATGGAAAAACATGCTTAAAATGGACATTTATTTGAAAGTCATGCCTTTATGCCATTTTGATAAAACTTCATGAACATAAGTATAAGAGGCATAATATAGAAACATAACCAACATATAAGTCATTTCATCAAATTAGAACATAATCAACCATAAAAACCATTACCTTCACATTATGCCTACACCTCAAGGAACCTTTAAGCTATACTTTGTGCAATGTATGGATAAAGTCTCATACCACCATCCACACTAAAGTACAACCTTAAGGTCACCAATAGTAAACTTACCATTCAACCTTTCCATCTTGATATAATACTTATACATAAGAGGCATAAACATTTCATAAGCCATAACATGAAGTAACTCATAATACAATCCAAGTATACCATGCATCGTTATATTTAAGCATATAAGAGTCAACATTTTTTATTACCTTTATTAAGAGCACTTTCATTCATTAGTCATGAAGACATTAGAGAACTCACTATAGCCTTATCAAAGCTTACTCGTGCAATGAATGGATGATATCCTATACTACCACCCACATTTCATAGAACCTCTCAAGTAACTAAAGTGCACATCTCACATAATGGGAATAATCATTTAATAGACATATACCAAGTAAGCTAGACATGGAATCCGGTGTCATGAAGCCCCACACCATAAAGATGCGGTCTACTTGCCTAAGGTAAGACCAGTAACATTTAACTTAAGTTGATCCACTATGTGGGCACATAGTTATGTGATATGAAAGATTTTCATTGAAATCCGGCCTAACATAGGAAGAACCTCCATCTTACCATATCCTCTAGGTGCTTAGCCTAGATTCCCATAGAGTAGTTTCATTTAAATTACATTATCGTACATGAGAGGGCCACCAACATTAGGCCTACCGACCCAAGATACATCACACATGAAAGGGCAACCACCATTAGGTCTACAACTTCAAGGTTCATTATTTCACTGAAGAAAGGGCGACCAACATTAGGTCTAACGCCTCCAGGTTTATCATCACTTTAGTTTCAAAACTCATTATGAAGGGCTACCAACATTAGTTCTACCGGTTCATGTCATAGCCTAGAATACTTCATCATTCATTTAGGAAAGGGCTACCAACATTAGGTCTACCAATTCTAGTTTATCATTACATTCATTAGTCATTTATCAAAGGGCTACCAACATTAGGACTACCGATTCCATGTTCATTAAGTCAATACACATTCATTTCACAAGAGAGGATAAATGAGCCTACCAACTCAAGATTCAACAATCAACCACACTTTCATTCATTCAAGAAGAGGATACATAAGCCTACCAATTCAAGATACATCATCACATTACTTTCATATATACAAGAAAATGATGCATAAGCCTACCAATTCAAGATATACAACACATAGACGAAACTCTTAACATTCTATCATCATCATTCGTGAGTGTTACTTGAGAATATTCTATCAACAATAACACAAATACATTCTAATCATGATCAAAACACTTTTATTGAGATCACACATATATACTTCACAGCATATTCATACATAGATCCTTCATGAACTTCCTTTTCGAGGCTATAAACCAAAATCAATCCATATATCTAAGATACTACAATAGATAAGAAAATTAACATCATTCAATATACATGAAGAATCAATCAATTCCCAATCACAAATCAAAATTTAGGAATTTGGGGGAAAACATGGGTTCAAGGAAGAAATGATCTGAATTCTTCTTTAATCCACAATGTATTCATAATTTAATGCAATAAAGCCTTTGAAAAATGTTTGGAATCGAACCCATGCTAATATTGAAAACTAGAGTTTTGGGGAAACCTTGGAGACATGGAATCAATTTTGAAAATGGCTCCTTGAAAGAATCAAAGTCAAGGTTTAATACCACCATTACTTTAATTGAAGAAATCCACGAAAATCCCTTGAAAAACTTGAAGTCTTGACCTTAGAAACTTGAATCCTTCACCTCCAATGGAGGTTTCTAGAGAGAGAACTTTTGATAGGAGAGGTTTCTAACTTTTGGGTGATTTGATATAATGAACTCTAAAATAGAGTTTAATACTTTAAAAACTCTTAAAATACTTTAAATATCCCATAATAACCATCCATTAATTAAACTCAACTCAATACAAATTTAACAAAAGACCCTCACCTTGGCCGAGATTTTGCAGGTTGCACCAGTGGTGACCTACGACCCTTACCAACATACCCTAGGTGGGATGATACCCCATCCTTCTGGTCCTTGTTTTGGGCTTGAGGGTCACCAAGGACGGCCTTGACCCACGGAAGCCATCTACAGGGATTGGATGGACCTATGGGGAGTAGGTCCCCATTCGTAGGTCACAACATTTTTGACAATTTCTGTTTTAGGGCAGCCGTGGGGTTAGGGTTTAGGGTCCTCCTCAAGGACCCCTAGGGTGGTCCTTGGGGAGTTGTACCTTGACGTTTAACCCCTATACCCATCAACCATAGTTTGGGATAACATTTTACTACCTCAAACGTCACATCAACTCAAAGACACACTAGTTTGGCTCTAGTTTCACATATTTGTTTTACGGGCCGTTACATCTGTGGTAAAGCTTTGTTGTATGCATGATCATGAAAGAGCTTAGAACTTGATAGAAATGACTTATGTGCATTGATTTAACGTTTCAAGCACACCTTTTCAAATTATAGGTGTTCAACGATCGTAAATAAATATAAAACCCAACAAAATGAGTTAGGGTCAATTCCAGAGAGAGTTCTATTTTGAATTCGAATATGAAGTACTAACAGTGAATTTTGAAGTTGAAGGGATAGCAATTTTTGGAACCTCTGAACCAAAGCCAAAGGAGTAATCATTATTCCAAACGAGTAGTTTTTAGACTAGAAAACCACTTCGACAATCAACAAGAAACAATAAAATAAGGAGAAGATGCTTGGGGAATCGACTAACCAACTACGGAGTTCAACTCAACGGGTGAAAATAACTAACCAACAATGTTAATTCATCTTGGGTAGGATGTACTTTAGGTAAGACACTTTTCTATGGAACAATCACCTAATTTCCACTGAGTTCTTTCGAACCTCAACACACTACATAAGAAAACCAGCCCACATTGTCATCAAATTTTCTCTCTTGAGCTAGATACAAAGGATGGATCTTGAGTTTCACTTTCACAAGTTGAAACCGTCATGACCCACTAGCTGTGAATGCCGAGTTATTACCTTTGCTCTACACTTCTCTCTCAAGCAAGCATAAAACCCTAAAGTATATTGCAATAAACATACAATATAGGGGTGAAACCATAGTAATAACTCAGACCCACTTCAAATATATTAAATAACACCTATTAAGTCGAACGCAGAAACAGGTTAAATTGTCAAACCCCCAAGATCGGTGTTTTAGCCAATCATCATAAAAGGAAGAAATTCAATAACTACTAGATGATCCATGGCTAGGTATTTGAAAATCAAAATACTAAGATGAATAATATCTTCTTTATTACAATACTCAATTGAAAAATCTTGCTAAAATTACTCCAAATCACTAATAGCGGTGTTTTTGCTCTCCCTCTTTTTTTCCTTCCAATTTCTGAATGCTGTCTCTCTTTTCCAAAAATCAATTTATACTAATATGACGTGTGGCTTTTTGTGGCCAATCGGTGATGAAAGTTGGGCTTCACCGATCATTCGGCGACTCACTGATCGTCATTTCCTCTCGCTTTCTTACTTCATATTCTCCTCCTTCAAGCACTTTAATTTTAGGTGATCTAGATCAGGATCGCCGATCATTATCTTGATGCACCCTTTAGTCTTTTAGCTCTCCAATCTAAATTCACCTTGATATCAATTAGCACTTTCGGCGACATGGTCTTCCTTCGCCAATGTAGTCGTCGAATCACCAATAGGGAATGCAGTTCACCTAAGTTCTTCTTGTTTCAGGCTCAGTGTTCATTAAATTTAGGCGATCCAAGAATAACTTGGCAGTTCGCCGAGTTCTCTTGGATATTGTTAGTCTTGTTTTTCTCTCTCTTTTTTCGCTTGTGTTGTCCTTTTTGTCTATTAATGTCCTAGCTTTGTTCCTCAACCAATATACCTAAAAATAAGGGATTTTTCATTAGTTCATGGCACAAATTAGTATTTGAGGACACTAATGCTATATAAACAAAGCCCTAAATTATTCCAAATCTCGGACTCATCAACACCCCAACATAAACTATTGTTTGTCCTCAAGTAAAACTCAAGTTCAGCATTTCAAAAAGGATGTCTCAAATAGTGCTACAAAAGACTCAACATGAATGCACACAACAAGACTCAACTACTAATGCAATGATCAATTATGCACTCATAGATTCAAGTTGTGACTTCACCATTACAAAAGATTCTCAAGTTCATAATAGTCGCTGCAAATGCAGGTTCAAGCTCAACAAAGGTACTCAATTGCCATCACAACAAAGATGATTCCTTAATCACACAAAGTGTTTCAACAATTCAAAGTTTCAGAATCACATACGACTCTCACCCTCAAAAAGATGAATACATGCATGACTTTACCCATATGTTGGCACTTATTTTCTTATTAACATTCGTTTCAGCTTACTCAAGATCAAAAAGTTCTTTTCAAGGCTTGTAACGGGGCTGAGTGTAAAGGTATGGTCATTTAGGCTCAGTGACTGCTACCCTCATGAAATGTGGTCTGAACATCAGCTTTCTTCCTTGTCGTCAACATTTTGATCATGCTCATAATTTACCCCAATATTCCACTTGAAATGGACTACCGGATAACCCTTTTCTTTTGCAATTTTTAGTACTTTATTTCATAACTCTTTTGCTTTAGCTTTCTTCTTCTTCTTTTTTTCAATGAGCGGTCCCATCGTTTTCAAGACCATGATTCAAAGGGGAATTTCTTCCATCTTTTTCAAGACCATTGTTCAAAGGGGTATTTCTCACATTTTTTGATTTACCTTCTCTTTTCACCACACCCAAACTTAGGCTTTTGGCCTAAGTTGGCTATTCAGACAAAACACACTTCATGAGAGTTATGGGTGAATAGGTAAAGAGGGGTCAAAATTTTTCAAGGTTTATCTGAGAAAAGGATCAAGCTCAGAAGGGTTCAAGCAAGCTTCACACATCTCACAAGATTACCCACAAATGACGTAAATTGCCAAATTATTTTACTCTTTAGAATTGTTGCCTACGATCCTTTCAACAGATTGTATCACTTAGTCAACCGGACTAACGGGGTAAATTCTAGGTGTAATCACACACAATGTTCATGTTAAACTTATCATACAAGGCATTGACATTAATATCAAATGAGACCCATTTGAGCTAGTGTGTAATGTTCAACACAAGATACTCCATTCAATAACCAGCTAGTCACAACAAGATGCAAAATGTCCACATACTGTCTATGCAACTTAATTTGGCCTCATCGTAGCCGCACATTCACTTCATTCAATTAAGAGCACTATTCGAGTCATCAAAATTGATCAGGACCGATACTCGAATAACTCACTAGAGAACAAAAGACATAATAACCAGACTCCTACCACCCCCACCAAAAGTATCCAACATTGTTCTCAATGTGAATAGAGAACAAAGAATAACAAAGGTAAAAGTAAACTACGGGCACCTAAGCAAACAAAGTAGGGTGACAAGGAATCTTCACTAGGCCCCCATTTGGCGAAAGCATGTTGGAGTCGCCGAACTGTTTGGCAATTCGCCGAATCTTCTGTAGCTCGTTTGATTTTCCAGTATGCAACCAGTCCATTTTGGCGCAGAAAGGCGAACAAGAATGAGTACGTGAATGTGTTCCACGCATTGTCTAATAGATCTAAGACTTCGCCGAGTGCTACAAGACTCCGAGCTATGAGGGCAAATGTAAAAAGGCAGTGAAAGTTGGGTCACCCAATCACTTAAATGAGTCATCGAATGTTGCAGGTACCCTGCTTAATATTACAATATCTCAACTCACTGTTGATGTCAATAAGGAGATCAACTCCGTGATCGCCCAACCGACTCGGTGATCCACCGATGAAATCTGAACCTCGCAAAATCGCCTAACCCTACACATTCATCAACATTATTCAAAACAATAACACTTGTGTTGCCTCCAATGAAACGCCTTATTTAACGTCGTGGCACGACGTGGATATGTTCTTAAGCATCATCGAGATACACCACTTCAATCACATATATTTCGTGGCATTCTCCAAAATATAAATTCAAATGTTACCCATTCACCTTGAAAGCAGGGCCTTCTTTACCTTCGACTTGAATGGCACTATTTATGAACACCAGTGTTACAATAAATGGACCTGACCATTTGGATTTGAGCTTTCTCGGAAAGAGTCTTAGTCGAGAATTATACAACAACACCCAATCTCAACCTCGGAATTCCCTCTTAAGGATTCTAGAATCATGCCACTTCTTCATCTTTTCTTTGTAGAGTGTTGAACATTCATAAGCCTTGAACCTGAATTTATCCAATTCATTGAGTTGATCTATTCTTCCTTTTGAAGTCTTTACCCAGTCCAGATTTAGAGCCTTTAATGCCCATGATGATTTTTGTTCCAATTCAATCGGTATATGCAAGATTTCCTGATGACTAGCTGATATTGAGACATACTGATTGGTGTCTTGTAGGTGGTGTCATATGCCCATAGAGCATCATCTAGGTTTAGAGACCAATCAGTCCTATTTGCATTTATGGTCTTGCCCAAGCTACTTTTGATCTCTAGATTTGAAACTTTCACTTGGCCACTCATTTGAGAATGATATTGAGTTGCTACTTTATGTCTCACCCATATATGCTCAATGCATATGTAAAAATCTTGTTGAAAAAATGGGTTCCTCCATCACTAATAATAGCCCGAGGAGTGCCAAACCTAGCAAAGATGTAGCATTTTAAGAACTGAACAACAATTCTCCCTTCATTGTTCGGTAGTGCGACAGACTCTACCCATTTAGAAACATAATCTACAGCCACAAAAGTGTACTTCTTACCAAATGAGCTCACAAATTGACCCATGAAATTTATTCTCCGAACATCAAATAACTCAACTTCTAGAATAGACGTGAGAGGCAACTCGTGTCTTCTGGACACTCCACCTTGCTTTGGAAATTGAATGCACTTCTTAACAAACTCATAAGCATCTTTGTAAAGGGATGGCCAGTAGTAACCACTTTGATGAATTTTAGCAGTTGTGCACACCCCACCATGATGACCACCAACCGGTGAAGCATGACAAGCATGGAGAATTCCATTGAATTCCTCCTCCGGCACACATATCCTAATTATATGGTCTACACACTCTCTGAATAAGTATGGTTCATCACAAAAGTATTTCTTGACATCGAACAAAAATCTCTTTTGTTTATAGAAGTTTAGTTCCTCCATCATCAATCCACACACTACCTAGTTAGAAAAATCAGCATAACAAGGAGTTTGTTGAAGAGTTACAGTAAATACATATTTATTGGGAAAGGCATCATTGATATCTACCTCTAGCTCGTCATTCTCCTTGCCGTCTAATCTAGATATGTGGTCTGCCACCTGATTTTCACAACCTTTTCTATCTTTGGCTTCAAAGTTAAATTCTTGCAATAGCAGCACCAACCAAATTAATCTTGGCTTGGCATGTTTCTTTGCAATCAGATACCGAAGGGCAGCGTGGTCGATATGAATAACCACTTTGGTGCATAGCAAGTATGAACGGAAACTTTCAAATGCATATACCACCGCAAGTAATTCTTTCTCCTTAATTGTGTAGTTACGTTGAGCACCAATCAGAGTTATGCTTGCGTAATAAACAGGGTGGGATATCTTATTGCATTATTTCCCCAACACAACACCTAGTGATGTACCACTTGCATCTCACATCACCTCGAAGTGTGCTGACCAATCGGGACTAATGATGACCGGAGTGGAAATCTATTTCACTTTCAAGCATCGTCAAAATTGAATTTTACTTCCTTCTCCAATAGTTTGCACAAAGGATGTGCAAATTTTTAAAAGTATTTGATGAACCTTCGATAAAACCAGCATGCCCTAAGAAACAATGAAGCCCCTTCACCGAGATTTGTGGTGGTAACTGCTCAATCAATTTGATTTTTTCTTTATCAATTTCCAGCCCTAGTTGGTACACTTTGTGACCAAGTGTTATACCTTCCCTAACGATGAAGTGACACTTCTCCCAATTGAGGACCAAATTTGTCTCAACATATCTCTGAAGGACCTGCCCCAAGTGTTCCAACCATGCTTTGAAAGTGTCACCCACAAATGAGAAGTCATCCATGAAGACTTCCATTGAATCCTCTACCATATCAGTAAAAATAGATAGCACACAATGCTGAAAGGTTTCTAGAGCATTACACAACCCAAACGACATTCTTTTGAAGGAAAAAGCCCCATATGGACAAGTGAAATTGGTTTTCTCTTGGTCTTCTGGAGCAATATAGATTTGAATATATCCGGAATACCCATCCAAAAGGCAATACCATCCTCTTTCTAAAAGACGATCAAGCATCTGATCCATAAAGGGCATGGGAAAGTGTTCCTTTTCGGTTCACAAGTTCAATTTTCGATAATCCATAAATACTCGCCATCCGGTCAGTAGTATCATAGAATAAAGCTCTCGTTTTATCATTTGGGACTACCGTGATGCCTCCCTTTTTTGGTACATATTGGATCGGACTCACCTACTTACTATCCGTATTAGGGTAAATGACTCCTGCAGGCCGCATCCAACTACTTTATTATCTCCTTTTTCACCACCTCTTGCATCAGTGGATTCAATCTCCTTCGATGCTCAACACTTGACTGACATTCGCTATCGAGCTAAATTTTGTGAGTGCAAATGTCGAGTGAAATGCCCACTATTGTCCATCCAGTGGGTTTGATGTATCTTCTCAATACATAAAGGAGTAACTTAACTTACCATTCAAGAAAGCCAGAAGCAATAATTATGGGTAAGCTGTCATTTGGCCCTACGAATGCATATCGAAGATGGGAGGGGAGCACTTTCAAGTAATGCTTTGGTGGTTCCTCCGTTGATGACTTTGCAGGAGGATTTTCCCTATTTTTCAGATTAATATCCAGCTTTAATGGAGCCTTTGAATATTCCCCCAAACCCAAAAGGGCAGCTACTACCTCATCGTAACCTTGGACTTCCGACTCCTCATAGTTTCTAAGTACCGCATAAAGTGGATCACTCATGCACATTAAATGGCTAACACTAGTCACTGCTTCATCAACTACATCATTAGTCGAAACAACATGAATATCTCTAGGGTGCTTCATAGACTTACACACATTAAAGGTTACTTCATCTTCATTCACCTGGAACTTCAACTCTCCACTTTCAACATTCACTAACGCTCTCCCGGTTGCTAGGAATGGCCTTCAAAATAAAATGGGAATTTCTGCATCAATCTCGCACTCAAGGATGAAAAAATTGGCCTGAAAAATTAATCGGTCAACCTTTACCAAAATATCATAGAGTATTCCCACAAATTGCTTTATAGATCTATCTGCCATCAAAAGCCTCATTGTTCTGGACTTCGATTCACCCAAACCAAGTTACTTATAGATTGCATATGGAATTAGGTTTATACTTGCTCCAAAGTCACATAGGGCCTTGGTGAATTGGAGCATACCGATAGTGCTAGGAATGGTGAAGGCTACCAGATCTTTCTTCTTTTTTTATCATTTCAGTAGTCATAATTGCACTACAACTATGAGAGACTTCAATAGTTTCAAATTCGAAGATTCTTTTCTTTGTGACTAACTCCTTCATAAATATGGCATAACCTGGCATCTACAACAATGCGTCCACTAGAGGGAGATTAATCGATAATGTTTTAAACACCGATAATAACTTCTTGAACTTTTCATCCTCCTTTTTCTTCTTCAGACCTTTGGGAGACAGAGGAGTTATTTTGCAAAGAGGTTGCATCTTTGATATTGGAGGGCTTTTGTTGCATCTATTTGTAATCATTGGCAATGCTTTGTTGGATGGGTATTTCTTCATCTTCGACACCCTTGTCTTCTTCATGAGCTTGTTCTTCATCATGAACCTTCATATCACCTACCGTTACCTTTCCACTTAAGTGTAACCACAGCCAGACCTCTATCACCATTTCCCGCCATCATTTTTGGTTCCAATTGTGCTGAAAGTAAACTTAAGTGACCTTCAAGTAGCTTGATCAGCGTGAGAGTTCACTATATTGTTTAATGATGAGAAACTGACTTTTATCACTTTTAGCAAAGCATCTGAATCCTCAACTTTATCAAGGATAGGAGACAACAAATCATCCATTCGGGGACTATTTGCACTCCCTTTCAACTTTGGACTCTCACTCGATTGAGTGTGGTCTTCTTCATGATCAACATCTCTTCTCCAAGGATGACTTTTCTCAGCCCATTCCTGATAGTATATTCTTTTCTCTTCTTTTTTTTGACAGTTCCAACCTTGATTCCCACCCCGCTATAAATAGCGTGAGTGGAAACCCTCTTCATATCTATTACTGTTCCAACCTTGATTCTCCGCCGACTTTGAATATCTCGAAGAAGAACCCTCCTCAAATCTAAATACTCCCCTTGTTCCTTTGGGCTTTTTAACATTCTCTTACACAGGTGTAGTTCCATTTGGGCTATCATCTTCATAATGTTCTCATCCCTTTCTCTTTCCTTATAAAGTTGCTCTTAAGTCATTATGAAGCTAAAAGGTGTAACTTGATCTTCTTTAGTATACCAAGCTTGATTTATTTTCATCATGTCATTAAGAAGAAATGAAGACACCTCAAACAATTGCAACATTATTCCTCCTCAGATTAATTGATGACTCACTCCTTTATTTACCGAATCAAAACTCTGGTAGAAGTATTGGAGCAGCAAATATTTTGGTAGTCCGTGAGTCAGGAATTGAAGTAGGGGTTTTTTAAACCTCGGCCACGTTCCATGGATGGGTTCACCCTCCAATCGTTTGAAACCTTGAATGTTATCTCTAAGTTTCATCATCCTTTATGGGGGAAAGAACCTCGCATTGAATTCTATGGTAAGCTCATACCACGATGTGATAGAATTCTTTTGTAACTCAGCCAACCATTTGCTCGCTTCCCCTATCAGAGATAATCAAAATAACCTGAGCCGAATTGATTTTTGGGACACATTCTTGAATGGAAATGGGCTGTAAACATCTATAATTTTCCTTACATGTTCAAGTGAGTCTTCATGAGTCAACCCTGGTTAGATTCCCTTCATTTGGAGGAGATGAAGAGTTGTGCTCGTGACATCAATTATAGCATCATTTTCAGCTGACGATAGGCATATTGCATCAATTCCACCCAATTGGATTGGGCTGTGCACACTATTAACATCATCAATATAATATTGGTGACCTGCTTGGCTAACATTCATCTTTATCTCACTCATTCTCTCTTGTACTTAGCACAACCAACATAAACACAATATCACCCAAATGGATTCAACTACACCTGACAAACTCACATGTTACACTTTGATAAAGGAACTCTAAACAACGCTACACACCGGCAGCGGTGCCATTTTGATCCAACATTTCAAGCACACCTCCTCCAATAGTAGGTGTTCAACGATCGTAAATCAGTATAAAATCCAACTAAATTAGTTCGGGTCGATCCCACAGAGAGTAGTTCTATTTTCAATTCGAATATGAAGTTATAATGGTGACTTTTGCAGCTAAAGGGATAAAAGTTTTAGGAACCTATGAACCAAACTCAAAAGAGTAATCACTATTCCAAACGAGCAGTTTTTCGACTAGAAAACCACTTCAACAATCAACAAGGAACAACCAAATAAGGAAAAGATACTTGGGGAATTAACTAACCAACTACAAAGTTTAACTTAATGGGTGCAAATCATTAACTAAAAATGTTAATTCGTCATGGGTAGGATGGACTTTAGGTAAGGAACTTTTCTCTCAAACAATTCCCTTATTTCCACTGAATTCTTTCGAACCTCAACACACTCCATAAGAAGACCATCCCACAGTCTTATCAAATCTACTCTCTTGAGCTAGATACAAAGGATGAATCTTGAGTTTCACTTTTAGGAGGTTTAGCTAATCAGCGTTAAAGGAAGAAATTCAATACCTACTACAAGCTCCATGGCTGGGTATTTGAAAATAGAAACCTTAAGATGAATAATATCTTCTTTATTACAATACCTAATTGAAAAATCTTGCTAAAATCACTCAAAATAAACAATAGCGGTGTTTTTGTTCTCCCTGTTTTGTTCCTCTCGATTTCTGAATACTTTCTCTCTCTTCCAAAAATAAATTTATAATAATTTGAGGTATGACTTTTGTTGGCCAATCGGCAAAGAAAGTTAGGCTTTTCCGACCATTTGGCCACTCTCCGATCGTCCTTTCTTATCACCTTCTTTCTTCACACTCTCCTCGTTCAAATACTATAATTTTAGGTTATCTTGTTTAGGAACACGGATCATTTCTGCGATGTGCCCTTTAATCTCTTAGCTCGCCAATCTAAATTCACCTTGATCTCAATTAGTACTTTTGGTGACATGGTCGTCCTTTGCCGATGCAGACGGTGAATCACCGGTAGAGAATACAGATCGCCTAAGTTCTTCCTGTTTCAGGCTTAGTTTTCTGTAAATTTAGGCGATCCAGGAGTAAGTTGGCAATTCTCTATGTTTTTTTTTGTGATCGTCTAGATTGTTTTCCTCTCTATTTTTCATCTTCTGTTGTCCTTTTTGCTTATTAAAGTCCTAGCTTTCTTCCTCAACTCATATACCTAAAAATCAAGGATATTTCATCAGTTCATAGCACAAATTGAGAATTTGAGGACACTAATCCTATATAAACAATGCCCTAAATGAATCCAAATCTCGTACTCATATTCCATTATTTTCCTCATGTTGTAGTACATTGAGTATAAGTTTCCAACATACTTCATGAGATGAATTGATGAGTATGCGTTAGTTTGGAGTTGAGAGATTCCTCCTAGAATAAATGCTTTTTGGAGATTATTTTGCTTATAGGCTCCATGAGTGTGTGTTGAGCATGTTTAGCTTGGAGATGGTAGTTCCTCCTTGTATATCAGTAAATATAGAGTTGCATGAATTTTAGGTTGCTAGATGTAGTTCCTACTCCCTTGTGTTGCATAGAATATGTTTAGCTTGGAGTTGAAGTTCTCCTCCTCGGTTGTGTACATTTAGATGTCTTGCATGCACGATGGGCTGCTAGTCTAGAGTTGTTTTCTTTAAGAAGTGTTTAGAATCGCCATTCGAGGATGATTGTGCCCAAGGGGAAGATAATTTAACACCCCATAGTTTAGTAGGCCACCTAGGGCAAACTAAGGGTGCAACGAGTCAAGGCTAGAGGGCATGAGCCAAGGCAAATGGGCAAGAGCAAAGGCGTGAGCTAAGGCTGCCCCATTCTGCCAAGACACTTCCCTAGTCCATGAGACCCTTGATGGCTCGTGGTGGCCTCCACGGCTCGTGGGGCTACTCGTGGTGGTGAGGCAGTGTACTCTCCATGGCTGTCCAAAAATGTCTCATCTTCACGAGCCACTTCACAGCCAGTAGTGAGGGCCACGACTCGTGGGAAGGCTCGTGAAGAAGCCTTAGATTGTGATGGACAAAGACCCAAACCTTATCCACTGTCCAAGGACCACGGTTAGGACCATGACTCGTGGTCTTGATCACGGCTCGTGAGCCAAGTTGTGGTGCCTTGGAGTGGGATGCCTAGTAAGGGACCTTTTTAGTAATTTCCTTTTTAGTTAGTTATAAGTGGGGGTTATTTGTATGGACTTTATGCACCTATGAAACCTATTTTATTTATTTAACCACCCCAATTAAGTCATTATTTCCAAAACCCCAAAAGATCCCAAAGTTCTTAATCTCAAAATCATCTCTGTATAAAACTCCAAGAAGAGAAGTAGAAGAAGAAGAAAAAGAAGAAGAAGGAGAAGAAGAAGAAGATTCCTCCATTGTTGCAAGTATTATGAGGGCTATATAATCAAGGTATGATATCTTATTCGTCCTTGGATTCTTCAATTCATGGAGTCCCTTAGATTTCCCCCAATTGTGAAGATGAACCCTAAATTCTAGCTAGGGTTTCTTCCTATATTGTGGGTAGTGTTGAGTATGAATCCAATTGAGTGGATATTACTTGTTTATGATTGTTTTAGTATTAATTCATGATATTATGATGATTTTATATGTTTTCCATGGTTAACCCTAATCTAATTGATGAAATAGAATTATGTAGGTTTGTGCCATGGGAGGTGAAATTGAGGATTCATATATGATCTTCTAGAGTTGATGTTATGAGTATAATTGTTCAAGAATAGGAACATATAGATATGAATTTGAACTATTTTATGGTATATATGATGGTTCATGACTAGTAAAGTTCAAGTTGAACCCTTATGATGAATTATGACTAGAATCACTGGATAATGAAGAATGTGATTAGAATGCCTTGAAATCTAGGTATGAATGATGATTGTAAGAAGTAAAGCTTTGAGAGTAAGGCTTGTAATTATGAACGATGGTTCCTAGTGCTTTGGGAGTAAAGCTAATATGATGAACTATGAATGTTAAGGGTTTGAGAGTAAAGCTAATATGATGTGATCTTGTGGTGTATTGTTGAAAAGATATTCTCATCTACAAACTTAGGCATGAATATGCTAGGAGATGAAATGTTCTCTGACATAGAATGATTCTAGGTTTAAGGGCTTACTCACCTAAAATGAATCAAAGAATGAAAAACTAGAATAACTTAAAGTTGTGACATAAGGTCCCTTCATGGATAGCTTGAATTGGTATGATAATACCATGCTTGGGATTTTGAGTTAGGAGTTCTCGTGGTAGCATTGGATTGAACCATAGTGCTTTTCCTAAGGGTAGCTTGAACTAGCATCATAGAATGCTTTCATGGTAGCATTTATTTGTAAGCCCAAGAACATTTCATGGTAGATTAGGATTGATAAATCATACTCTCCTTTGGTAACTTACATTAGCATCATAGTGAGCTTGTAAGGGTAGCATGACTTAGTTGATATAACACTATTTCATGGTATCTAGGATGGAACAGTTATACCCTTCCTTGTATAGCTTGGACTTACATGATAGTATGTCTTTCCATGGTAGCTTGGTCTAGTCCAATAGGGTGACCATTCCTTCGTAGCTTGGTCTAGCCTAATAGGGAGATATTCCTTAGTAGTCTAGCATGATAAATAGTAATCATTGAAGTATGATAGCCTAAAGTAGTACTTAGCATATGTAGAATTATGGGGTCTTATTCATGCATTGCACAAGTACAACGTCAAGCTACTTATGAAGTATGCCTCTTATGTGTTGCATATTTAGGTTGGATTGAGTAATAGTAATTTTCCTTGGTAGCCTTGAATAGATGAAGTATGACTATTCATGAGTAATGACTTGTCTTGGACTAGTAAATAAGTACTCTTCCATGACTATTATGAATATGAGGGACAAGTCCCTAATATAAATGGCAATGTCTGTGATGAAACTAGATTACCTCAAGGAAGTACTTTAAGCATGTTCTAATATGAGATTTCCCTGTATGATATATGTCAGCTTGGATTGTTCACATTATTGCCTTAATTATGCTAAGAATAGGATCCTAAGAGTGTAAGTCTGATTATGATGACCTAAAAGTTGTACTTAGTATGGATGGGATTATGGGGTCTCATTCATGCATTGCACAATTATTCTTTAAGGTTACTTGACAAGTAGTTCTCTTATGATATAAGGGACTAAGAGTTGAATAATGCTTATATGATACTTATGTTGGAGACTTTGTTTATGATTATGATATTGTTTCTTAGGCTTATAGTTTATGTTTTATGAAGTATCTCTTATGTTGATGGATTATGTCTTATGTTGACTAACCACTATGTTATGCTCTTATGATGTTATGCTAGCTATCATATTAAGTACTTTTGTACTAACACATACTTTTACCTACATTCTCATTAAATGAAGGGTTCGAAGATATGAGTTCCATTCTTGAAGATAGATTTCTAGAAGTGCAAGGAGTTGAAGACTTGGTCAGTCCTTATAGCTTCGAGGATGAAGCCACCATTTCCTTTATGTCTTTTATTTTCATGTCTTGAGACTATTGTGTGGGATTTGTCCCAAGAGTTATTCAAAGTATTATGCTAGATGGTTTGAGACAAAAGTGTAGAAAGACTTTTGCTTCGCTTTAAAAATAGTTTAATTGTATGAAAAATGTTTTTAAATTCCGCACTTTTCTAGTATCACATGTGATGATACGCTAAGGTATTGTATGAGACCCCTTCGGAGTCAAGTATGCCATGTTACATCTAGGGTGTACCCCAGGGTCATGGTAGTTTGAGACAATTATGTTAGACTTACACTCATTTTATAAATTACTTTGATTGTATCGAAAAGTTTTAAATTCACGCTAATTTTTGTTACTTTATGTTATGATATGCTGCCATAACAAACTTGGTTATTATAGAACAAGGTTTAGAATGGTTCGAGGATGTCTCAAACCACATTTAGTAGAGTCTTGATTATAAGTGTGAAGCGCACCACATTTATGAATAGGAGGCTATTAGATGTTTAGGAAACTTCAATTCTTCACTTCTGTAAGGAGTGCCATGGAGTTTAAATCTATAAGTCTTTCTCATAATGTGTGCCCGATGGTTTTCATGATATGACTACTAGAAGGGCTAATGCTAGAAGGATGGAGGGAGACAATGTTGACCGAGAGGTTCCTACTCAGGTTCCTCCCCAAGCTCCTCCTCAAGCTACGGTCGACCAATTGAATGAGAATGTAACGAATGCGGAGTTTAGGTCGGCATTCCATGTGTTGGCTTAAGCCGCGACGGCACAAGCCAATAGAGAGGTGGTAGTCCCCATGAACCCAAATGTGGGTATGGCGGTGGCAAGAAAGAGGGATTTTCTTGGTTGAGGAAGACCCTCAAGAGTTTATCGACAAAGTCTACAAGGTACTTGCCATTATTAGTGTTACTCCGGTAGAGAAGGCGGAACTAGTCGCTTACCAACTCAAAGGGGTTGCTCAGATTTGGTTCAATAAGTGGAAAGAGGCAAGGCCGGTTGAAGCAGGTTCCTTAGAATGGGAAAGGTTCAAAATAACTTGTCATGACAGATTCTTCCCTCTAGAGATGAGAGAGGACAAAGTACTTGAGTTCATCAACCTTAGGCAAGGAAATATAAGTGTAAGGGAATACGCTTTGAGCTTCACTCAACTATCCAAGTACGCTCCTTCCATTGTGGTGGATCGTAGGACAAAGACGAGTAAGTTTGTGTCGGGAGTGCCCAACATGGTAGTTGTCACTACCCATGAGTACCCCCTAGATGTAACAAGGTGTATAAGACCCCGAGAGGCTTCATACAAGCCACTTAGCATATCATAACATAAATTAATAGAAACAGTGCGGGAATATAAAACTTTTCCATACAATCGAAGTGTTTTATAATAGCAAGCGGAAGTCTAACATGACACTGTCTCAAACCATCTAACCATAATAAACGAGAATTCATGGTATGCAGCCCATAAAATAGTCTCAAACATAATGAGCTAGGGTGATCCAATCCTCGAATACAATGAGGACTCACCAAAGCTTCACCTCAAAGTCCTCTAGGAACGTATCCAAAAATGAGTGAATCGGGAACGCCGGACTGTACATTTGATGAGAAGGTAATTAAGAGTATTTGTTACTGAAATCAAGTGCTAAATATGATGGATAGCGTAAACAACATAATCATAAGAATTAGTCAACATAATACATAAGGAATAAGCATAATCAATACATAATAAGCATCATAGTGAAAGAGGAATACTCCCATAAGTAAGCTCACATAAGCTTAGCCAAGCCTTAGGTCATCCACCTCTAGTCAAGCTTACATCATGGAAGGTATATCTAGCAACAATCCAAACAAGGCAACTTCATAACATAATCACATTAATCATACTTACTTTTAAAGTAATGAGGATTCGCCTCAATTCCTAGATTATAAAGGCTAATGGGTATTCGCCTCTTGCCTTACTTACCTTTAGATTGAGGGTTCTCGCCTCCAGATATGCTCAAACTACACCTCCCTAAAGAAGCATAAGCGGTCATTATCAAGTAAAGAACCTAACTTGTAGGTTGGGGTCGATCCCATGAGGAAAATGGTTTAGACTTTAATTTAACCAACAATTAGATTCGATTAGTCAAATTACTTCCAGAAACATGTAATTGAAAGGGGGGGTTTTTGTGAAACAAATTGTAAGAATTTAATAGGTAATCAGTAATCAAAACTCAACTTTGGTTGTTATCAAGATGAGAGAAATAACTAGGGTATGCGTGTTCCCCACAAGCTCATAACGCAGTAATCCTAGAAATAGCAATCCTTTCCTAGTGTACTATATGCAAAGTGATAAGTTAGGTATCTCTAAATTTTTGGTCCGGCATCTAGAGAATTTGACCCCGCACCTTGGTCCGGCTACGTGTGTATAATTTACCAACCCTTACCATTACCTCATATTAGACATCATAATCGATGTTTGGCTTAGTTATTACTTCACACCAATCGACACTAGCCTATTAGATAGTATCACACTAAATCTATGTTGATAATTCTTTTCTTGTTGATTACCTCCTTGGTCTGACAAGTAGCAACAAGGCGAGTTCTAACGCGTGCACTCGTTAAAAAGACTTCTAAACGAAAGAATTATCAATGCATGCAAAAAACTATTCAAGAATTGCTTATTTACCATTCATACTTTGTTAATCGCTCGTGGTTCCCACAACCCTAGTTGTGGGGTTTAGTTACCCATAATCATATGAACACAATTTATTGTTTTAGATGAAAGAATTATGAGCTTACGTAAGAAGAATAATAAACCGAGAAATTCAACTTGAATTGCAACACCAAAATCTTCAAACGAATTTAGGAAATTAATAATTGCTAAAGTTGCAAGTTAATCTCCCAAGTCAAGAACTACAATAGAATCATAATGTCTAACCCCCAAAAACGAGGTTTACATGCCCTATTTATAGAAAACAAGTCCTAGATTAAAACGGAAACAAAATAAGGAAAGTTTGTTACAGGCACGTGTCTTCATTCCACGAGACTGACTCACGGACCGTCAATAGATCTATGGTACGTGAGTCCCTTCCATTAGACAGGATATAGAAAATATTTCAACTTCAAAAAATCAGCTTCTCTGAAGCAAACGTCGGAACTGCAGTACGGACCGTACATCGATCTACGGTCCATCAATCCCCTTTTGTAGCTCCACACTTAGAATCTTCAAAAATCAGGTACTGGAACCCTCGCAGTATCAATCTACTAATCAACAGTACGGTCCGTAGATCAATCTACGGACCGTCAATGGTCACCATGGTTCCACACTTGGTCAGGTTTCCCTGATTTGCCTTCCATGCCTTCGCTTCTGATCTACGACTACCATCTACGAAGCATCAATGGACATACGGTCAGTAGATCACCTTCGTAGATCCCCTTTTCTGCATTTCTTTCAGTTGTCTCTTTATTTCCGCGCCTGAACATCTTTCCTGCCAAATATTATAAAAACACATAAAAAACCATATAAAAAGGCCCTAGACACACACAACTTGTAAGTGAAACATATTAGAGATACCGTAAACTCATGGTATATCAACACCCTAAACTTAAATTTGTTGTTTGTCTTCAAACGATGCACTAAGCCTCTTAACAACATTTGTATAGAAGCAAGCATTTCAAGCAAAAGCAATCACTTGGCTCTCTATCCCACTAACTTTACGGGTGCAAAATTTGTTCTCTTCGACTAGATAGGCTAATTCATGTGGATCAAACCATGACAACGATCGACCAACTAACACACAACATACACTGTTTTACTATCACAAAAGTACCAACTTTTCGACCATGCAACTAGTGCCCTTACTTCAAACGAAATCCCTTTTCTTCACACAATTACTATGACTTTGAGTACAAGGATTCAATCAACACTCACACTCAGAAACAACTTCAAGTACAGTTAGTGCTCAATACCATAGGCTTGCTCTTATTTTCACTGCTTCGACTCCCCAAATTAGACTCTAGGATCACTATAGGAATTTCTTGGCTTGTAACATAGGCTCAGGGCCAGGTGTGGTACATTTGGGTACTTCTTAGTGACTTTCTGCCCTCCTTGACATTACACTAGGCTTTCAACCTCTTTCTGCCCCATTTTTGTCATCCTACCGTTTTACCTTCTTTCCCTTGATTTTTTTCAACCATGGATGTGATTTTAGGTTTTGTAGATCTTTTTATTTTTCACTTTTATCTATGTCTTGCATTTTAGGCTTATTCTGTAGCTTTCAACAAGTCACATCCATTCCTCTCTTTTCTCAACATCAAACTCTTTTCATACCCATTTTTCTTTCTGTTTCCTCTTTCATAGCCACCATCAACTTATAGATTTTCCATTGGTTGAGTTGCACAATACCCAATGTCAGGTCAGGGCCAAGATTGAAGTTATATTTTACATTAGCTACCCTCAACTTAGGATTTTGACCTAAGTCGAGGTGCACATGTCCATGGAGGGACCAATGCCAACATAGTAGATTTATGGGAAAATGAGTTCGGGGTTTAGAAAGAAATGGTCTAATTTTAGGCTCTAAGCATTTGGATCAAAGGGAGCATTTATTTCATTTGGTTGGATCCTTCAATTAGGCAATTTGTGGGCTTATCAGAACAAGGGCCTATGATCGCCTCCTAGATTCTAGAGTGAATTGTCTTAGCAGGACTAACCGGGCAAGTTCTTGTTTTGCACAAAAACTATTTGAACAATCAACTATTCTCACACAAACTTGGCACATTATGTCATTATCAGATTATCAGATTACCTAGTTCAAGTTTCAGTTTAAGTCATGCCATCAGGTTGATTCATAATCATGTCATACTTAGAGCCAACACATTCAACTTGTCTTAGCCTACCAATTCTAGTGGAGATCACAAAATTTGGACAGGTATATTTTTCATAAGCCATCATTCTTCATTCTTGGTCATGCTTTTATACATAAAATCCTAACACATTCCGGTTAAACAGAAATTAAACAGTCTCTTAGGGAAAAAGAACACAGGCGAGAAAACCCCAAGAGAGGATTTATTAGTTGGGTTACTCATACTTCACCCTATCACTTACAATCCATTTACTCCACCCCTAATAAAAATAGATGCTATTGTCCCCAATGCATAGAAGAACAGCAAAAGATAGTGGATTGGGTGAAGCAAACTTGTGGCGCATAGCGCCGATGAATCATGCATGAGCGGGTGGGTCCGGTTTCCAGAGCCCGCTGAAAAAATAATTGGGACACCCTCAGTAGTGCCCACATCATCCATCATAGCACTATAAGTGGTGCGCACAATGTCCCTCACAACAGGCGAGACCTCTACAACTGGGGCAGAACTTGATGCCCCAGCAACACTCTCACGCACCCTCTGTTGGTGCAACTGTTCATCTAAAATCATGGCCTTCCTGGCCTCCTTCTCCTACCTACGCTGTCTCTTTTGAGCTTTTTCATCCTCAGTGCGATTAGAATGGTTCCTCTTATCTTTGGCATGTGTAGGCTCAAGCCCTTCCTCGGCGGTCCCAATGAATCAAGAATCCAGTACTGTATCATAAGCAAGTGCAGTAGGTGCGGCCTGAGGCTCAACTGTAGGGGCGGCAAGAATCGTATCAACGACGGTCCGGAGACTGACTAACTCAGCCTGCAAAGAGGATATATCTATGGCTGGGGCTGATCTCTCGAGGAATCACAATTCAAAGGCATCAAGACGCTTATTTACTGCTTGGATCTTCCGGTCCATCATGCCCTCCATCCTTCGCTCCATTCTGGCCTCAGACTCGATTATCGACTTTTGCATCAAAGGCTGGATGTGATGCAATAGTGTGGCCATCTGAGCCTCTAATTTCTGTACTCTGGCCAACAGGACAAATGTAGCTCCTAACTGTGGTACGGACCGAGAAAAACTAGGAGCCATACTAGCAGCCTGGGAAGAGGAGGCCGGGACAATATCAGAGTGATCTGGTATAATGGGATCATCGCCCTGAGCCTACCCCACCGTGTCTGCAAGATCTGCTCCAGGGGAGGTACCTCAATCTAGGGCTCTCTACGAGGTTCCACCACATTTTCCTCATCTCGAATGAGGCCTATGTCCAAATTCCCTATAGGGTGGATCAACGTATCACAATGCCAAATCAGCACTCCAGAGTCCCTGCACATTGGAAAATCAAACATGGAAAGGGGTAAGCAGTGGAGGACTTGAATGCCCTCTCGTGAATCTCCAACAGCAGCATGCGGGCAAAGTCAATCTCCACTCCTGCTACCAGTGTTGCAACCATGACTGCTCTATCCCATTTGAGTTGGTTATCAGCTTTTGTTGGTGACACCCTGTTATGCACCAACACCCAGAAGAACTTGGCCAAAATATTCAATGTGGCCTTACAGATACCTAATCGAGATAAGACGACTCGCTCTACAAGCTCGCCATCTGCGGCAATGTACTTAGCCAACCATAGTATTACAGCCTCTCGCTGTTCAACATTTCTCTGGAAAGCACCGCTCCACACGATGTCCTATCTGTACTCAAACTCCACTGTGTTTAGTGACCAAGAGTGACCTGAGATCGGACCATATAGAAAGCAGTTGATGGTGGCATGTGATATGTCAACCGGACAACCCCAGACCACAGTGGAAGTGAGAGGATCTTGGTGCATGGGCTTTGACCTCTTGGAGATCGAGCCACGAAGAGTGGCAGCATAGGAGGCATAGAACTCTCGCACAATCTCCTTACTATAAGTCCCAAGGTCTAGAGCCATCCAATCATACTTGTGAAGGTTAAAAAGTCGGTGGATGTCAAGGACAGTTTGCAAGCTCCCCGTGAGGACTCTGTGCTCCTCTGTAATAAGTCTGGCCATCTTCCCTTTGTTATTTCTCATCTTGGCATCCCGATAAATCTTCCATTGGCCTTCAAAACACCATCTGTTTGGCTGACCGGCCACTGCAGTAGGATCTGCATTCCTTGGTGCAGGTACAGACTCCGAGCTAGTAGCCTCATCCGACGAGGCAGCTTGGTCATTCTGGCTGGACCCTTTGGCTGACATGGCACTAGACCCCGAAGAATGGGCAGACTCGGATCCTGAAGCATGGCTGGACTAAAAGCCCGAAGCATGGACAGACTCGGAGCCAGACGCACACCCAGTAGCTGAACTGGAAGCAGCCCCAATTGGTGACCCGATCAGTGTGTCCTCATCAGACAGGGAGACAGTCACTACGTCGATGATCACCTTTTGGGAAGTGTCTCTGGTGGCTCGGGGTGCCGTTGGGGATGCCCTTGTGTTGGGAGGAACGTTGCTGGATCTTTTCCCGTGTCCCTGTCCTCATCAATTACCGTGAAGCTAGGAGCAACATATTTTGACTTGCCCTGTTTTGCATAGGTGACTAGCTTCTTGGGTGCCATCGTACCTGTGGAAGCAATATTAGTGCCAAAACTAACCATAAACAAATAAGAAAAAACTTTTAGAACTATAAACTAACAGTAACAAAGTCCTAAGAAAATTTCAAACAGAGGCTACAGTGGTCATTCACAAAGGAGACCTGTGGTCCGTAGACTAATCTACGGTCCGTGGAACCCTTCCGTGGATCAGAGGGCCAACAATATTGGTCACAAATAGAATGGTCTGTAGATTGATCTACTGACCGTAGTCCACATCCGTGGTTTCACACTTGGTGAAATTTTCAAGTGCATCAACCCACGAACCCAATCTATGGTCCGTAGACGGGTTATCGTGGATGCGATCTTTGCTAGGTTTCAGCCATTCTTTATTTGCAAGTCCACATCTTAGACCATTTTCAACAATATCCTAGGCTAACCATGCATTTCAACATTGAATCATGCTAGTTTGTCATTCTCACAATTTCGATTAATCATTTGAGCAAGTATTTAAGACAACTTTGGAACCCTAAGTTGAAACTTACATGTAGACTTATAATCACATACAACAAGGCAACAATCACTATTTATCGTTCCCATGGTATTGTAACTTTTAATTTTATCATGCAATTTCATCTAACAATTACCCAAGGTCAAGACCCAACTCCCAACTTTCTAAGTGAGGGTAAAGTCCATTACCTTACAAGCAACGAGGAGTGGGGTGATTGTGTGACTACACTAAGCTAATCAAGACCAAGGAATCACCTCTTCGTTACTTACCCAACACCGGACCCTTTTATGGATTATGGAATGAGTTGTATTCATAAATGGAAACGAATTGTGGGAATTATGGGGGAATGGAAGGGATGATTTTATGGTGGAGTTATAGAGTGATTTAGGGAGGTTATGGAATGGTGAAATGGTTGGAGAGTAAATGGCGGGAAGTGGAAATGATTTAGGGTCTGGGTCGGGTCAGACTGAAGTAGGGTATGGACTCACGAGACCTCGTCTATGGTCCATGAGTCGATCTACAGTCCATAGATTAGGACCATAGATCACTCTTACACTTAGAAAAATTGAGAGGCTTACCTGGGATCTACTGACACCATCCACGGTCCGTGGATTGAATGACGAACCATTGATGGGGTCCGTAGACCTCTGCACCAGACCATTTTCTGCAGATTTGTCATGGTGTACCTGCACATGTAGCAACCAATAGGCTATTCTTTTTACATTTTCTGGACACTTTTTAGACACGTACTCTATGCTAATTCTAGCCAACACTAAAAACTAAAACACCTATCTAAATTGATACAGAGACGCAATTAAACAAAGAAAACTACTAAACGGAAAACTGAAACCTATCGTTGGCTAGATTGTACATCTTGGGTTCCCTCCCAAACAACGCTTGATTTAACGTCGTTGCACGACGCAAGTTTCTTGATTACTTAGACTTCATCAAGATTGTTAGCCTCAATCACTTCTTGCATACTTTCAGCATTTCCCAGATAGATCTTTATCCTTTGCCCATTTACCATGAACCTTGTTCCTTCACTATTCTAAAGCACAACCGCTCCATGAGGGAGAAATTTTGAGAGCAAAAATAGCCCAGTCCATTTGGACTTGAGTTTGGCTGGAAACAGGCGCAACCTAGAGTTGAATAGAAGCACAAGATCACCAACCACAAATTCACGCTTTTCAATTCTTTGATCATGATACCGCTTCATCTTATCTTTGTATAAGGCTGAACTTTTGTAAGCTTTTAGGCAAAACTCATCAAGCATATTCAAGTCATTCATTCTTTGATTTGATGTGGCGCCCCAATCCAAATTTAGCTTCTTCATTGCCCACATCGCCCTATGCTCTAGCTCTACCGATAATTGACAAGACTTCCCATATACAAGTTGGTAAGGAGACAGAGAGACCTATGGGGTCTTGTATGCCGTGCGATAGGCCCATAGAGGATCATCAAGCTTTCTTGACCAATCCGTTCTATTAGCATTCATAATCTTTCCCAAAATCTATTTTATTTATCTTTGGGACACTTCAACTTGCCCACTAGTCTGTGGATGGTAAGGAGTGGCCACATTGTGACGAACACCATATTTCTCAAGTAGTGCCCTGAACAACTTATTACAATAGTGAGAACCTCCATCACTAATAATAGCCCTCGGTGTACCAAATCTGGAGAATGCGGTGACGCTTTTACCTTCATTGTTGGGGAGCGCAACTGCTTCCACCCATTTCGATACATAATCCACCGCAACAAGAATATACTTCATCCCATATGAACTCATAATTGGAACCATAAAATCAATGCCCCAGACATCAAACAACTCTATCACCAATATAGGATTCATAGGGAGATCTTGCCTCTTTGAAATCCCTCCTTCTCTTTGGCAATGATCACAAGACTTGGCGAAACAATGAGAATCTTGGTGGATGGTTGGCCAGTAGTACCCACACTGCAAAATTTTATGTACAGTTTGAATACCACTATGATGCCCACCAACAGGCGATGAATGGCATGCTTCAAGTACACTCAACATCTCAACCTCGGGCACACAGCGACGAATAATCCCATCAGCACAACTATGATACAAGTAAGGCTATCCCAAAAGAATTTCTTCACATCATGCATAAGCTTGTTCCTTTGGTGAAAAGACAAATCAGGGGGCATAATATCACTTGCCAAATAATTAGCAAAGTCTACGAACCAAGGAATCAAATCATGAGAAGCAGCCAATACATGTTCATCTGGAAAATCATCATTAATTTCAGCCCTAATCTCCAAGCTTTAGCAGAGCCTTTTCCTCTAATCTGGACAAGTAATCAACAACTTGATTTTCAGTCCCCTTTCTATCTTTTACCAAAAAATCAAACTCTTGCAGCAACAATACAAATCTAATCAACCTAGGTTTTGCATCCTTTTTTGACATCAAATATCTCAATGCAGAATGGTCATTATGCACTATGACGTTAGTAACAAGCAAGTAGGCTCGAAATTTCTTGAATGCAAAAACCACCGCAAGAAGTTCTTGTTCGATCACAATATAATTCTTTTAGGCCATATTTAGAGCTTTGATAGCATAGTAAATAGGGTGAAGAATTTTATCTCGCCATTGTCCCAATACTACACCAGGCGTCACGCCACTCTCATCGCACATTACCTCAAACGGTTATCCCCAATTCAGTGAAATAATGATAGGTGCAGTAACCAACTTCTCCTTCAACTCTCCAAATGCTCTAAGACAACAATCATCAAAATAGAACTTACACCTTCTCGAGCAGTTTGCACAACGGATGTGGAAATTTTAAGAAATCTTTGATGAATCTCCTATAAAATCTTGCATGCCGAAGAAAACTTCTAACAACTTTTACTGAAATGGGTGCCAGAAGCTTTTCTTTACTTCAACTTTAGCTCTATCAACCTCAATACCTTTCTCTGAATTTTGATGACCCACCGCTATACCTTCTTTAACCATAAAATGACATTTCTCCCAATTCAGCACCTAGTTGCACTATTCACACCTTTTAAGCACCTCGGCCAAATGATCTAGACAACGATCAAAAGAATCACCTACAACTGAAAAATCATCCATGACCACTTCAATAGTGTCTTCCACCATATTAGAAAACATAGACATCATACATCGCTGGAAGGTTGCTGGAGCATTGCACAACCCAAGTGGCATCCGTTTGAACACAAAAGTCCCATAAGGACAAGTGAAGGTGGTCTTATCTTGGTCTTCTAGAGCTATAGAAATTTGATTGTAACCTGAATACCCATCAAGAAAATAATACCAACCCTTTCCTGCAACTCTATACAACATCTGGTCCATGAACGACAGAGGAAAGTGGTCATTTTCTGTCCACACATTCAACTTTCGGTAATCCATATAAACTCTCCATCAAGTAACGGGCCTCATTGGAACAAGCTCATTTCTTTCATTTGGAGCCACAGTAATGCCACCCTTTTAGGACACGTACTGCACATGACACACCCAACTACTATCTACAGTGGGGTAAATAACTCCCGCATCCAACCACTTAATGATCCCCTTTAACTACCACTTGCATTGGTGGATTTAATCTTCTCTGGTGATCGATACTGGTCTTATGATCTGGCATGAGTTGGATTTTGTGAGAGCAAATACCGGGACGAATCCCAATAATATCTATAATAGTCCACCCAATAGCTCGCTTGAACCTCTTTAACACAGTAACCAGGCACTCTATTTGTCTCGCATTCAAATCTGCCGCAATGAAGACTGACAAAGTATTCTGTTCACCTAAATAGACATACCTCAAATGCGGTGGTAGTGCCTTAAGCTCCAATTTTGGTGCCTCCACAATAGATGGTCTTGCGGGTGGGGACTCGTGATTCTTCATGTCTAACTCATACTTCTTTGGTTTGGACCGATATTCACACCTATCGAGTGCAGCTACCAACTCATCATACTCTTCAATACCATGACTATCGAAATTAATCATAACTGATGCTAATGCCTCAACACCTAGTCGCTCTTCAATTTGCACTTTTGTCCCAGTCTGTACTCTGTAAGTTAGAACAGATACTGTTTGAAGCTCACCTTTCTGTTTCATGGACCTACACATATTGAAAGTTGATTCTTCATTGTTTAGTCTGAACTTCATTTATCATTTCTGCATATCAACCAACGAATGCCCTGTTGCAAGAAATGGTCTCCCAAGGATGATGGGAACCTCAAAATTGACCTCACAGTCAAGAATCACAAAATCTGTTGGAAAAATGAAAGACTCCATTTTCACTAGCACATCATGGAGTACACCAATAGGCTTCTTCACAGTTCGATCGGCCATTAGTAACCGCATTGCAGTGGGCTTTGGGTCCCCTAGGCCCAACTTCTTGTAAATAGATAATGGCATGAGGTTGATGCTAGCACCAAGGTCACACAATGCCTTAGCGAAGTGTAACAACCCTATAGTACATGGGATCCTGAAATCACCATGGTCTTCTTTCTTCTGTACCATAGATCTTGTAGCAATAGCTCTACAATGCTGCAATCTATCATCATCTTCAAAACTCACAGACCTTTTCTTTGTAACCATATCTTTCATAAACTTCACATACCCAGGCATTTGCTCTAATGCTTCTATCAAAGAAACATTGATAGAAAGCTTCTTCAACATAGCAATAAACCTGCGATATTTACCATCTTCAGTCTTCTTCACTAACCTCTGTTGAAAAGGTGGTGGAGGTCAAGGTATGGGGACCACTTTCTGAGATATCTCCCCTTCTTTCTCGGTCGCAGTCTCAGACTTTTCTCTAACCTTTACCACATCATCTTCTTTTTTAATCGCAGCTTTCACCACAGACGACATAGGTGGATCTATGGTTTGCTTACCTTCTCGAGTAGTAACTGCCATACAATGACCATCATTCTTTGGATTTTGGATGGTGTTGCTAGGAAGAGTGCCAAGTTGACGTGGGTTCACTGTAGTAGACAACTGAGTAAGCTACTGCTCGAGATGCTTTCTTGAGACTGCATGGGCATCAACCTTTTGACCAATACCAGACAAGTCATTTCTCATCTCATTCACATTCTCATAAGTTGCATCGAACATTCTCATAATATTATGCATCATTTCTTCAATACGCGCCAGATTGCCTCCAAATTCCCTAGTACGAGATTCCCAATTTTGAGGGGACCCATAAGGTCCAACCCAATCGTTTCTGTTGCCATAGTTGTTCCAGTTATAGTTGTTCTCACGATTGAAATTTCCATCCCAGACATATTGACCCTCTCGGTTCTAATTACCATAGTTCCGACCTCCGTTTCCTTGACGTTGGCACAAATTTTCCGTGTTGGATCCTTGAGCTTTAGGTCGGAATCCCCTTGTCTGATCATTCACTACATAAACATTTTCTTCACAGTAACACTCTTCAGCTGGTGGTGCGTTCAAGTCAAGTAATTCACTGCATTTACCTTCTCTGCACGTCCACTCATATGCTTCAATACCAACCCCAACTCGGTCCTCATCTGAGCCATCTTCTCATGAATCTCCTCTGCAGACTGATTATTAATAACATGAACGAAAAATGTGTTTCTCTCAGTAGCGAACCTCCTAGTGCTCCATGCTTTATTGTTGCGAGAGATCTTCTCCAATATTTCTGCAATATGTGCATAACTCACCATATGATCCTCCAGCAATAGTATCAAGCACTGCTTTATTGTTGTCATCCTGACCTCGATAAAAATAATCCTTCAGTGACTCATCATCAATAAGGTGATCCGGAATACCTCTTATGAATGAAGTGAATCTGTCCCATGAATTGCTCATAGACTCTCCAGGCAATGCCACAAAATTATTTACCCTATCTTTGTGATTGACATTCTTGGACACTGGATAATACCTTGATAAGAACACATCTCTCAGTTGGTTCTATGTATAGATTGAATTTTAAGGAATCTCAGCGAACCATATAGCAGAATCGTCGTCAGTGATAAAGGGAACACTCGCAATCCGATGACATCCATATCAAAGTCTGGTTGACCTACACAGCTCTTGCAGACCACCCTTATCTTGGCTATGCGAGCATGTGGATCCTCCGATGGCAACCCTGAGAACAAGCCCCTAACTGTAAGCATATGCATTAAGCTACTGGTTACCACAAATGTATGCCCCGGAGGCAAAGTGGGTAAGACTAGAGGTCCATCAGAGTCAGCAATATTGATGTGGCTCCTGAAGTTGTCATGCAGTTGTGGGCCTGGTGGACCATGCACCCTCACTGCATCTCCCAATTGATTCTCAGCTAGACCCCGGTTTTCCCGACCAGCTACTCTTGGCTGTTGTAACTCAACTGCATCACCAAGATTTACTCCGAGAGGATTAACTAGAATTCCTTGATTGTTCATTCTTCGCAAATATTGGTTCAACTCGGGATTGTATGGAGTAAGTGGTTCATCCTGGCTCCGTGTACTTGGCATACACTAGAGTCAGAACCTGAGAGGGACAAAAAGAACAAGAAAAAGTAAAATTAGGAAATATTTGACAAACGTTCAATAATGTAGTTAAAATAAATCTAAAAGGCAAATTTTCCCCGGCAGCGGCAGCAAAATTTGATACGCTCAAATTACACCTCCCTAAAGAAGCATAAGCGGTCGTTATCAAGTAAAGAACCCAACATGTAGGTTGTGGTCGATCCCTCGAGTAAAATGGTTTAGACTTTAATTTAATTAAAAATTATATTTGATTAGTCAAATTACATCCAGAAACAAGTAATACAAAGGGGGGTTTTTGTGAAACAAATTGTAAGAATTTAATAATTAATCAGTAATCAAAACTCAATTTTGGTTGTTATCAAGATGAGAGAAATAACTAGGGTTTACGTGTTCCCCACAAGCTCATAACGCAGTAATCCTGGTAATATCAAGCTTTTCCTAGTGTACTACATGCATTGTGATAAGTTAGGTATCTCTATATCCTTGGTCTGACATCTAGAGAATTTCACCCCGCACCTTGGTCCGGCTATGTGTGTATAATTTACTAACCCTTACCTTTACCTTATATTAGACATTATAATCGATGTTTGGCTTAGTTATTACTTTGCACCAATTGACACTAGCCCATTAGATAATATCACACTAAATCTATGTTGATAATTCTTTTCTTGTTGATTACCTCCTTGATCCGGCAAGTAGCAACAAGGCGAGTTCTAATGCGTGCACTCATTAGAAAGACTTCTAAACTAAAGAAGTATCAATGCATGCAAAACACTATTCAAGAATTGCTTATTTACTATTCATACTTTGTTAATCGCTCATGATTCCCACAACCCTAGTTGTGGGGTTTAGTTACCCATAAACATATGAACACAATTCATTGTTTTAGATATAAGAATCATGAACTTGGGTAAGAAGAATATTAAACCCAGAAATTCAACTTGAATAGCAACACAAAAATCTTCAAAACGAACTTAGGAAATTAATAATTGCTAAAGTTGCAAGTTAATCTCCCAAGACAAGAACTAGAATAGAATCATAACGTCTAACCCCCAAAAACGAGGTTTACATGCCCTATTTATAGAAAACAAGTCCTAAATTAAAAGGGAAACAAAATAAGAAAAGTTTGTTACAGGCACGCGTCTTCATTCCACAAGACTTACTCACGGACCGTCAATGGATCTATGGTCCATGAGTCCCTTCCGTCAGCCAGGACTTAGAAAATATTTCAACTTCCAAAAATCAGCTTCTTTGAAGCAAACAACGGAACTGCAGTATGGATCGTACATGGATCTACGGTCCGTCAATCCCCTTCCGTAACTTCACACTTAGAATTTTCAAAAATCATGTACTGGAACCCTCGCAGTATCAATCTACGGATCAACAGTACGGACCGTCAATGGTCACCGTGGCTCCACACTTGGTCAGATTTCCCTGATTTGCCTTCTATGTCTTCGCTTCTGATCTAGGATCACCATCTATGGAGCGTCAATGGACCTACGGTGCATAGATCACCTCCGTAGATGCCCTTTTCTGTATTTCATTCAGCTGTCTCTTTATTTCCGCGGCTGAACATCTTTCCTGCCAAATATGATAAAAACACATAAAAAGCCATACAAAAAGGCCCTAGAAACACACAACTTTAAGTGAAATATATTAGAGATATCCTAAACTCACGGTATATCACCTCCACATCATTTCATAAGGTGCATTGGTACTCGCCTCCATGTCCATTCATCATAATAGGAACGTCAGGACTCAACTCTTGATCAATTCTAAGGAAAATGGGAATCAGCTCATATTCTTGCATATGGAGGTCAAGGGTAGTCACCTCTTGCCTCATCATTCAATAAACATTTTAGTCTACATTCATTATATGTGAGAAATCCTTTCAACCTAGAATCATTCCTGTGCGTAAACCTTTCACATTCATTCAATCATGCATATCAATCAATTATAGAAAGTATCCCTTCCATACTACAACATCAACAATCAACAAGTAATACTGTATGCTTTACAATCAAAGCACTATATCTCATGATCGACATGTATGCTATATTCTGGAGCAATTAACATCATGTTCAACATATATGCTACAATCTCAAGCATATCTAATTATAAATCATCAATCCAATAAGGATATATCTAACCCATAGAGTTTCCCTCACATGAAATGAAACCCAACTATATCAATTCAACCCAAAAATCAAAAGATAGGCATGGGAAAACATGTAATTTCATCCTAAATTGATTCAATTCTATCAATTCAATCATAAATAATCATAATCCACTCAATTGGATCAACATTCATCATAACCAAAAAGAACGGAAGGAACCCTAAAAAGAATTGGGGAACTCTTTTTCAAATTGTGAAATTCTAGGGGATCCCATGGATGGAAAGCCATTATACCTTAGTCACAATGCCCACAAAATCTTCTAAATTTGGATTCTTGACCTTGACCTAGCTTCAATCTCCTTCTTCTTCTTCCAACTTCTAGAGAGAGAATATTTGAGAGGAGTTTTGGCAATTCTTTTGTGATTTTGAAAGAATTTCTAAATGGGTGATTTTGGGGTTAAAAATACTTATCTAAGTGTTTTAGACTTAGGCTAAACAACACCACATTGATTTAATTAAAATCGGAAAAGACCCTTAAACCCCAAACTTAACTGCCAGGTGACGACCTTCGGACCCAGTCGACGAACCATAGTCTGACCGACGGCCCGTCCTGCTGAACCGTGATTCTTTATTTGAGATTTTCTTGGCATCGATAACCACATGACACACGGGTCGTAGTCCCACCTACAGTTCGTAGGTGGCTCCGTGGATGGGATCTGGTGCTACTTAATTTTTTCTTGGTCTTCCCCGTTTTAGGATATAGGTGTTACACTAGCACTCTCACTTAGCCCTACTTTAGCCTACTAGGTGCTTGGGTGTTACATTATCTCTTCCTTGGGATCATTCATTCTCGAATGAGAATCTAAGCATGTTTGTAGCCAAAACTATAGACTAGCAACCCATCATGGATGCAACTCATCTAACTGCACACAACTAAGGAGGAAACATCATTTCCAAGCTAAACATATGCAATGCCCCTTAAGGGAGTACATACTACATCTAACTACCTAATATGCATGAAAGCATAACATTTCTCACGTTCAAGGAGGAACTATGATCTACAACTCAAGAAAATGCTCAACAGAATCTCATGGAGTCTATATGCACTTCAATCTCAAAAGCACAAATTCAAGGAGGGGATCTCTAGTACAAATCAAGGCATGTTCCAGAACTCAACTCATCAAATCTAGAAGAAAATCATCCTCAATACTCAACAACATGACGAAAATAATTCACAAAAGTCATTTTCTTTTAAAACCTAAGCTTTTTCATGAACATGCAATTTTAAGGAAATCATTGAAACACATAAAACACAGATGACTGCAAACATAAACAAACCAAGAGGAACTCATTACCTCAATCTAGAATAGAAGGAAAAAGATAGAGATATCTAGACATCATATCGGCTTTCGCCTCCCAACCAGCACTCTCAACTCGATGGTTTCTCCATAACACCTTAACGGAAGCTACCTCGTTATTCCTCAATCTCTTAACTTGCTGGTCTAAGATCTCAATCATAACTTCTTTATAATAAAGTTTGTCTTTCAGTTCTAACCCTTCTAGGGGAATTATAGATGTCGGATCTCCAACACACTTTTTAAACATAGAGACATGGAAAATCAGATACACTGATGCCAACTCATTTGGTAATTCAAGCTCACATGCAACCTTACCAACACATCTCAAAATTTGATATGGGCTTACAAAACGGGGACTAAGCTTCCCTTTCTTAACAAACCTCATCACACTCTTCATGGATGAGATTTTCAAGTAAACCCAATCATACACATCAAATTCAAGGTCACTCCTTCTAATATCGGAATAAGACTTTTGTCGACTTTGGGCCATTCTCAACCCCTCTCTAATGAGTCGAACCTTCTCTATAGCCTCATGAACTAACTCGGGCCCTATCAAGGAAACCTCACCTACTTTAAACCATCCGGTAGGGGATCTAGACCTCTTACCAAAAAGAGCCTCAAAAGGAGCCATACCAATACTCGAATGGTAGCTATTATTATAGGGAAATTCAATCAAGGGTAAATTGTCATTCCCAATCCCCTTGAAATCTATCACGCAGGCCCTCAACATATCTTCTAATGTTTGGATACTTCTTTCTTCTTGTCCATCGGTTTGGGGATGAGAGCTTGTGTTTGGCTTAACTTTAATGCCAAGAACTTTATGGGACGCCTTCCAAAACTAAGAATTAAACTGAGTACCTCTATTGGAGATAATGGACAAGGGCACTCGATGAAACCATATCATATCCCTCAAGTACAACTTACCATAATCTTTTGTCATATCAAAAACCTTGACGGTAATAAAATGGGCCAACTTCGTCATTCGGTCTACTATAGCCCAAATTGGATCATATTGGTGACCAGTTTGTGGAAACCCCACTATAATGTCCATATTTAAACTTACCACTTCTAAGTTGGAATGGTTATATCTTGGGATAAAACAACTGATCTCTGATGCTCAGCCTTCAATTGTTGGCAATTAGGACACTTAGCCACAAATCCCGCAATATATTTCTTCATCCCATTCTACCAATAGATCTCCCGCCAAATCACGGTGCATCTTGATGGCTCGCGGGTGAATAGAATAGATAGAACTATGTGCTTCAGATATATTATGTTCCCTTAAGTCATCGACAGTCGGAACTCATAAACAATCTCGGTACCTTTGGACACCATCTCCCCTTTGAGAGAAATCCTCTATAGACATCTTTAGTACCGCTTCCTTCAATTCTACTAAGGTCAGATCAAGACATTGCTTTTCTTTAACATCGGCCATGAAAGACGATGTGGAACCATTATGGAACATAATACCACCCTTGGTGGAATCTACTAGGTGAACTCCCAATCGGGCCAACCTATGAACATCTTTAACCAACTCTTTTCTCTCATCATAAATATGAGCAACACTACCCATAGACAACAGACTAAGGGAATCCGCCACCACATTTGCTTTATCGGGGTGATAGAGAACACTTATATCATACTCTTTCAAGAACTCAAGCAACCTTCTTTGGCCAAGATTTAGATATTTTTGGGTAAACACATATTGCAAGCTCTATGTTGATGTGTTTACCAAGATTTAGTCTCACTTCTTGAATACATCATTATGCTCAGTCTCACTTCTTGAATAGATCAAAGTATCATCTATGAAAATAATTACGAACATATCGAGGAATTGTCTAAACACCATATTCATCAAGTCCATAAATGTCGGCAGGGCATTAGACAAACCAAAAGACATAACCAAGAACACATAATGACCATATAAGGTTCCTAAAGCCATTTTCAGAATATCTTCATCTTTCACCTTCAATTGGTCATAACCCGACCGGATATCAATTTTGGTGAAATAAGTTTCCCCTTGAAGTTGATCAAGTAAGTGATCTAATCTTGGACGAGGACACTTGTTCGTGATGGTTGCTTTGTTCAATTGGCGGTAATCAACACACATTCAGAGTGAACCATCTTTCTTATTAACAAACAACACTAGAGCACCCCATGGAGAGATACTCGGTCTAATGAAACCTATATCTAATAGGTCCTTTAATTGTTCCTTCAACTCCTTAAGTTTCATCAGAGCCCTTCTATAAGGAGGAATAGAGATAGTTTAAGTATCGGGGAGAGGGTCAAACCCAAAGTGTATTTCACTTTCAGGAGGAATACTGGGTAAATCATTAAGAAAGCTTCCAGAAACTCTTTTATAATAGGGACAGACTCAAGAGTAGGAGTTTCAGACACCACATCCCTCACCCTCACAATATGGTATACACAACCCTTCGAAATAATTTTCCTACCTTTTAGGTTAGAAATAAATTGGCCTCTAGGCATAGAATTTCCCCACTTCCATTCAAGGATAGGCTTATTTGGAAACTAAAATTGGACTACTCTAGTCCTACAATCAATGAAGGCATAACAAGAATGCAACCAATCCATAACCAAGATAACTTCAAAATCTATCATGTTGAGTTCTATCATATCAACCAAAGTAACAGTATGGGACAAAGAAATGAGACATCTTCTATGAACCCCCTTAGCCACCACAGAATGGTCAATAGGGGTAGAGAGAGAAAAGGGTTCTCACAATATGTTAGAAAGCATATAGAATCTCATAGCTACAAAAGGATTCACAAATGAAAAAGTAGAACCAAGATCAAGTGAAGAATAAACATCTATATGGAAGACTTTTAACATACCACTCATAACATCCGGGGAATTCTCTTGATCACCTCTAGTTTGGAGAGCATAAAAATGATTTTGCTTAGTGGCATTTCCACCCGAAACCTGGACCGGATGAAGGGTAGGGTTGAGCCCTATGACGACCATCTCTATCATTCTTAGAAACCGAAGGACAATTCCTGATTTTGTGATCCATTTTGCCACACCTAAAACAAGCATTAGAGCTCGCTAGACACTTTCCTTCATGATTTCTCCCACATTTAGTTCAAGTAGGTATAGGATGCCTATTACCATCTCCTTGAGTTTTGGGTTAGACACCCTCTCATTAGTAGACTTTGGAGGAGCACTAAAGAAAAGCTTGCCCGGAGAACTTTTATTGAAACCTTGAACGACCCCATCCACCGGACCTAGCATGCGACTAGTTACCATCATCCACCCTTGCTCTCTTTGCCTCTCTAGATCTTCCCTTGAGCTTTTCTTCCTTAATTCTTTGGACGTGAACCATAAGGTGAGATATATCCATGTTATGGACAAGCATAGCGGTGCAGCACTCTTTGACTATCCATGACATGTATATTTCTCACCTCATGGTGCTTGCCCAACAATTCAGGAAGAAATGCTCAAGGAAAGATGTAGAGAGGCAAAGAGAGCAAGAGTGCATGACGACAACTATTCACATTCTAGGTTCTGTGGATGGGGTCGTTCAATGTTTCATCAAAATTTCTCGAGGAAAGGTTATTCTAGTGCTCCTCCAAGGCCCAATAATTAAAAGGTGTCTAACCCAAAACCTAAAGGAGATGGTAATAGGTCTTCGATGCCTATTTTTGCTAAATGTGGGAGAAATCATGAAGGGAAGTGTCTAGTGGGTTCTAATGCTTGCTTTGGTTTTGGGAAGACATATCACAAAATAAGTAATTTTCCTTCGGTTGCTAAGAATGATGGGTATGGTCGTCGTAGGGCTCAATCGTACCCTTTATCGGTCCAAGTGTTTCTGGTGGGAATGCTCCTAAGCAAAACTGTTTCATGCTCTCCAAACTAGACTTGATCAATAGAGTTCCATGGATGTTGTGACTAGTATGTTAAAAGTTTTCCATATAGATGTGTATGTTTCACTTGATATGGGTGCGACTTTGTCATTTGTGACTCCTTATATAGCTATGAGATTTGATATACTTCCTGATGTGTTCATAGAACCTTTTTATGTCTCTATGCCTATTGGTGATTCTATTGTGTCTAAGAGGGTCTATAGGAGATGTCATGTTTCCTTATCTTTTAGAGTTACTCTTGTTGTTTTTATAGAGCTTGACATGATCGATTTCGATGTTATATTGTGTATGGTTCGTTGCACTCCTCTTATGCCTCTTTTCATTGTAGTGAGTAGTCAAATTTAGTTTCAAAATGAGCCCATCATTTAGTGTAAAGGGGGAAATTCTATGCCTAGAGGTTAATTTTTTTCTTACCTAAAAGCTAGGAAAATGATTTCTAAGGTTTGTATCTACCTTATAATGAGGGTGCTACTTGGGAGGCCGCGGCCGATATGATTTCCCAATATCCTCATTTTTTCTCCTATTATAGCTTGAGTTGATGAGTTCCTCTTGGTTTGGTTTGCTTCTGTTTGAAGTCATGTGTGCTTTATGCGTTTCCATTGATTTCCTTAAATTGCATGTTCATGAAAAAGCTTATGTTTTTTAAGAATTGGCTTTTATGACGTATTTTTCTGATGTTGTTGAGTATTGATTATGAATTGCTTATAGACTTCGTGAGATGAGTTATAGAGCATGCCTTGACTTGGAGTGGAGATCCCATCCTTGAGTTTGTGGTTTTTGAGATTGAATTGCATATGAGCTCCATGAGATTGTGTGGAGCATTGTTTTTGAGTTTGAGACGATAGTTCCTCCTTGAACATGAGAAATGTTAAGATTTCATGCAAATTGGGTTGTTAGATGTAGTTCCTACTCCCTCAGGGTGCATTGACTATGTTGAGCTTAGAGATGATGTTTCCTTTTTAGTTATGTACAGTTAGATGTGTTGCATCTATGATGGGCTCCTAGTCTTGAGTCTTTTTGTTTAGAAATGTGCTAAGAATCTCATTCGACGACGAATGATCCCAAGGGGGAGATAAAGTAACACCTCGAATTCAAAAAGAGGTGAAGTTGTAGATATTTGACTAAGTGGGGCCGTGGGTAGGCAACCACAGAAAATGGTCCAAGTCATAGATCATGGTAGGACCTACGCCCCATTTGTGGTACACACCCCGTGGTCCCAAAAATCATCAATGGCCATTAGTCTTTAACTAGATGATAATTTACCATGATGAATCATAGGTCCATCCATGGTCCGTCGATCATGGTCTCGTGGATGGGGACCTGGCAGTTATTTTAGGAATTGAATGGTCTTTTCCGATTTTAATTAAATCAATATGGTTTCATTTTGCCTAAGCCTAGACAACTTATATAAGTATTTTAGACCCCTAAACTCACTCAATGAAGTCATTCTCTCAATTCCCAAAAGAAAACCCAAATACTCTCTTAAATATTCTCTCTCTAGAAGGTGGAAGAAGAAGAAAAAGTGAATTGAAGCTAGGTCAAGATCAAGTCTCCCAATATTCAAGATTTTTAGGGGATTGTGACTAAGGCATGATGGATTTTTATCCATGGGATCCTTCATCCTATGGAGTCCCCTAGAATTCTACAATTTGAAGAAGAATTTTCCCAATTCTAGTTAGGGTTTCTTCCAATGTGGTGGGTTATGATGAATGTTGATCCAAGTGAGTGGATTGTGATTGTTTATGATTTAATTGATAGAATTGGATGTAATTAGGATAAAATTACATGTGGCCATGCCTATCCTATGATTTTAGGGTTGAATTGATAGAGTTGGGTTTGATGCCATAAGAGGGAAACTTTATGGGTTAGATCTGTCCTAATATGATTGATGAATCATTACTAGGATTGCTTGAGATTAAATCATATATGATGAATATGATGTAAATTGCTTGAGAGTAGAGCATAGATGATGATCATCAGATATAGTGTTTTGACAGTAGAGCATAGATAATGAATTGTTGATTGTTAAAGTTATGATGTGGAAGAGATACTTCCAACAATGTATTGCTAAGCATGATTGAATGAATGTGAAAGTTTTACTCACATGAATGAATCTAGGTTGAAAAGATTTTTCTCCTAAAATCAATCTAGGCTAAAAGCTTATGTAATTTATGATGCTAGAGGCGATTACCCTTGATTTACATACTCCTTAGACGTGAACAAGAGGTGAGTCGCCACGTTCTTATTATGATGAATGGAGATGAAGGCGAGTAACCATGCTCCTTATGAAATGATGTGGAGGCGAGCACCTATGTCATATGATGATTTTTTATGATTGAATTAACAGAATTTCATGAATTTAGGATGAAATTACACGTACCCATGCCTATCCTATGATTTTAGGGTTGAATTGATATAGTTCGGTTTGATGCCCTGTGAGGAAAAATCTATGGGTTCGATATATCCTTATAGGATTGATGATTTATGATTACAATTTCTTAAGATTGAAGCATATATGATGAACATGATGTTAATTGCTTGAGAGTAGCACATAGATTATGATCACAAGATGTAGTGCTTCGAGAGTAAAGCCTAGTCTATGACTTGTTGAGTGTTGATGTAGTAGTATGGAAGGGATACTTCATATAATGAATTGATAAGCATGATTTAATGAATGTGATAGGTTTACTCACATGAATGATTCTAGGTTGAAAGGATTGCTTACCTAAAATGAATCTAGACCAAAATGCTTAATGATTGATCTGGCTAGAGGCGACTACCCTTGACCTCTATATGCAAGGATATGAGGTGATTCCCAAACTCCTTAGAATTGAACAAGTGGTGAATCCCTACATTCCTATTATGATGAATGGACATGGAGGCGAGTACCTATGCTCGTTATGAAATGATGTTGAGGCTAATACCTGTGTCATATGATGAGGTTGTGGACGCGAGTACCCGCAACCTAAAAGTAAGGCAAATGGTGAATACCCATTAGTCTTTATAAGCTAGGCATTGAGGTGAATCCCCATGTATTTAAAAGTAAGTATGACTAATATCATTATGTTATAAAGTTTATTTTCTTGGAGTGTTGCCAGATATGGCTTCCATGATGTAAGCTTGACAAGAGGCGGATGACCTATGTCTTGGCTAAGGATAACTAAGGTTACTTAAGGATGTATTCCTCTTTCATTTTGATGCTTATTATATCTTTATTATGATTATGTTGACTAATGCTTATGATTATGTTGTTTATGCTAGCCATCATATTTAGTTCTTGATTTTACTAACGCATACACTTGCCTACATTCTTATCAAATGTACGGTCCAGTAACATTTATTCTCAAACTCGTGGCTAGCTTCATTGCTGATCAAGGAAGTGAAGTTTTGGTGAGTCCTCATTGTGTTCGAGGATTTGATCACCACATTCCTTTATGCTTCTCTTTTATGACTTGGACTATTGTATGGGCTACGTCCCAAGATTTCTATTTTCTTATATGAGATGGTTTGAGACAATTAAGTTAGACTTCCACTCACTTTATAAAAGACATTAATTGTCTTGAAATTTTTTAAATACCTCGGATGTTTTTTCCCAATACATTAAGATTTATGGTCCTCGCGACCTATGAAATCAAAAGGTCTACGAGTCTAGTTTCCAATGCATCAACCCATTTATTCATACAACTTTAGAATGAAGAGATATTCATGTTTTCGCAAGACTGCACAAGAAGCAAGGTGAGGTGGGTCCCCTAGATCAGTGGAACTTTATATATATCATTTTCTTCATTTTTCCTTCATTTTCCTTAGTGAAGAACTAGAAAACTCACAAAACCTACAAAACCCACTTCTAGGACAAGCCAAGTTGCTGATTTTCGTGCTTAAGTCCTTGACAAATGTTGTTCTACGCGTTGAGCTCGTCAACATGGTATAATTTTTTTTATCGATGTCCTAGAATATCGTACTTTTGTGTGTGGACAGCAGGGGTTTAGGAATATTTTGAAGTTTTGAGGTGTATTACAAACTTATAATCAAGGTAATACCCTTCTTTTATCGACTCTAGATTTGATAAGTCAAAAATAGCAATTTGCGACGGAAATACATAGCTTTTATCGGATTTTCATTGTATATTCTATTATTTTGTGTTGATTATGATCCTGCTTTGTTGTAGTATCAAGGGGGGTTGTGATTAAAGTTATTAGGACACGTGAATTCAGGGAAAAAGGTTTGTTAAGGCTATTCTCTACTTACGGTAGGTTTCCTTAAAGTTTAGAAGCAATCCATTTGGGTTGTTATCTTTGATATACTTGTAGCCGTGATTGTTGATTGTTGGCTGCTCGAGTTCATATAATCCTCCCTTGTCGGGATCCTTATTTAGTAAGTAGCGTCCCTATGTTGGACACAACTTAGAGGCTATTTGTATAGGTTTCTTATAACTAAATTGCTCGCTTTTAGTGATTGGATTGTTTTTGCTTCCCTTGGGGCTATTGTTGTTAGCTGTAGGAATGTATTTATGACTAGAAGGGCTATGTTCTACCTACAAGGCTATATTCATGCCTAGAAGGGCTATGAGTTGCCTATAGGGCTATATTGACGCCTAAGAAGGCTATGTACTTCCTATAGGGCCATGTTGTTGCCTAAGAGGGCTATGAGTTGTCTATAATCTATGTTGATTCCTAAGAGAGCTATGTGCTTCCTACGGGGCTATATTATTAGCCTAAGAGGGCTTTGTGATTGCCTACGGGGCTAGGGGACTACCGATAGGGGTATATAGGTTGATTGGAACCTTCCATGCCTATGGGGCCCTGAGTAGGACGTCTTGTGCGTTGTTTGTAGTTGCCGAGCTTATGGAGGCTTGGTTAGGCTGTTGTTTTATTATTTTTGATAAGTTTAGATTTAGGAGCAGGTCAGTACACTTATCCTATCATTGATTTATTTATCAGATTATTCTAGTATATCAGGATACCTCATCATAGCCTATTGTCTTTCATACTCTGTACATTATCTTTTACTGACGCCCCATTCCCTTCGGGCACTGCATTCATGCATGCAGGTCCTGACAGACGACCGAGTAGATCTCCTCAGCAGCAGGATTGACTTTTATCCAGTTGGCTAGTCCCTCTCCTCCGAAGCTGCCAGAGTTGGGACGTTTGTTACCTTTTGTTGTATATATCTTTATGGGTAGGCTGGGGCCCTGTCCCGCTAATATTTACTACTCTTAGAGGCTTTCAGACTAGTGTGTGGGGTGTATAGCTACGTTATGGCCATATTGGCCTATGTTGTTGGTTTGCTGAAGCTTGTGAGTTGTTTGATGTATTGTATTGATATATACCTCCATTTAGTTTTGGTATAGATATCACGGTGGTCATGACGGTCCAATCAGGACTTCTATGCTAGTTGTCTATTTATTTATATGATCTCCTAGGAGTAGCTTTTTCTTTTATAGTTTTAAGCCGAGATATACTTGTTTGTTTTCTTGATTGCGTGTGGCTGCCATGCGCTAGTAGCAAATGCTTCAGCAGGGTCGGCTCGGGCTTGAGTTTTGGCATTAGGAGCTAGTTTCTCTCCTCGAGTTTGGGGCATGACAGAAATCCAGGAAAATCCGTTGAAAAACATGAAGTCTTGACCTTGGACGCTTCAATCCTTCACCTGCAATGGAGGTTTCTAGAGATAGAACTTTTGAGAGGAGAGGTTTCTAACTTTGGGGTGATTTGAAATAATGGATTCTAAAATAGAGTTTAATACTTTAAAAACTCTTAAAATACTTTAAATAACCCATAATAACCGTCCATTAACTAAACTCAACTTAAAATTAATTTACCGAAAGACCCTCACCTAGGCCGAGATTTTGCACGTTGCATCAGTGGTAACCTACAACCCTTACCTATGGACCGTAGTTTGGGTGATACCCCATCCTGCTGGTCCGTGGTTTGGGTCTGAGGGTCGCCAAGGACGGCCTTGACCTACTTAGGCCATCCACGGGGTTGGGATGGACCTACGGGGTGTTGGTCCCCATCCGTAGGTCACAAAATTTTTGATAATTTCTGTTTTGGGGCAGCCTTGGGGTTAGGCTTTAGGGTCCTCCTCAAGGACCCCTAGGGTGGTCCTTGGGGAGTCGTACCTTCATGTTTAACCCCTAAACCCCACAACCAAAGCTCGGGACAACAGTTTACCACCACAAACCTCACATCAACTCAAAAACACACTAGTTAGGCTTTAGTTTCACGTATTCATTTTACGGGTCGTTACATTATCTCCCACTTAGGAACATTCTTCCTTGAATGAAACTTTAACCACATTAAGGGAATAACGACTCAAGATTAGTAGCCCATCAAGCATGCAACATTATAAAAAATGCACAAAACTAGGAGGAAACATCAACTCAATGTCAAAAAGCTCAATGCAACATAAGAAAGTAGAGACTACATCTACAAACTCATTATGCATCATAACTTTAACATTTCTCATTACATTGGATGAATTAACTTCTCTAACTCATATCATGCTCATCATATAATCATTAGGCATAATATGCAACTTCTTCATAAAAGCGTATTTAGGTATGTTCAGTATTTAACCTCATGAACCCTATAGACAACCATACTAAATGCATATCAACATGAGGAACATAATTCATGGAAACTCATTATCTCATTTAAACAAGAATTCAACTAGAACATGCATAACATAAGGAGACAATGGAAACTCATAATCACACATGATTACAAATCATGAAATAAGCTACAAGGAACTCTTGGTCTCAAGCTTGAATAGGAATAGAAGGAAAAAGATAAGGATATCAAAACTCACCACAACCTTACTATACAACATACTATCCCCCACTTAGGAGAAAACCCAACTAAGGCTAACATGAAAAACAACATAGGAACATCAATACAACATAAGGAACTATCACATACCGATGCATTCATCTGGTTTAGCTCCTTAGGGATCCTCTCCCACTTTGGAACAAAGGAAAATCGGATTATTCATCCCCACAAAGTCTCTCATCCTAGAAGCCATAGTACTCACCATGGGTTTCACATTACCTCAACACCCCTAATAGTTTGACCTATCATGGTTTGAGCTTGAGTAGTTACGGTTTGAGCCATCATCAAAAGAGCCGACATAACTTCCTGATTGGACATAGCAGGGGCATCCACCAGAACTTGATTTACTTGAGGAACTTGGTCACCTTGAGGACCTTGAGGATCTTGGGGAGGAACTCACTCATTCACAATCTCCTCTTGCACTATCCTTGCGGTAGTCCTTCTTGTATTCATATCCTATAAACACAAGAGAGGGATTAGGAAGAGGACACTTATAGAGCTAAACTCTAAGGCACGACTTCAAGAATATGAAACAAGTGTAACTTCCTAACGTCCTATAGCCTCTCACTCATAAATGTGTCACAACTCACACCGATGAACATGACTCTACTAGACGTGGCTTGTGAGACATAAATCCTAAAAACAATTTCCAAAATCTTATGCTCTGATAACATGTTTGTCACGACCCAAGGCTAGCCCGGCGTATTTGACCCCGAAGTTGTCTCATAAAAGCCTCATAGCATTACATTGCATTCGATAAAAGAAATAGTACGAAATTAAGGCTTTCTTTAAAACCATACAATCAAAATACTGATTTGAAACATATGAAACACCGTGGAAGTCTATTCTCTCACATGTCCATCTAAAACCAACATTTGAAACAAGAGTAGGATCACAACCCTTTACAATCGAAAAGTCTAACAATTGTCTTTTACATGAAAGAAAATGAAACTTCAAGTACTTTTCCTCGATCTATGAGGACTTAACACTTAGTCTTGGAGAATCTCTAATCCAAGCTTCAACTAGAGAGAAAGCAACTCACTTGCCAGAACCTACACTTGTAGTAAACATGGACAAAATATGGGTTAGCAAAATTAAGTACTAAGTATAAGAGCAATGGAAAAACATGCTTAAAACGGACATTTTATTTGGAAGTCATGCCTTTATGCCATTTTGATAAAACTTCATGAACATAAGTATAAGAGGCGAAATATTCAAACATAACCAACATATAAGTCATTTCATCACATTAGAACATAATCAACCATATAAACCATTACCTTTACATTAAGCCTACACCTCAAGTAACCCTCAAGCTATACTTTGTGCAATGTATGGATAGAGTCTCATACCACCATCCACACTAAAGTACCACCTTAAGGTCACTAAAAGTAAACTTACCATTCAACCTTTCCATCTTGATACAATACTTATAAATAAGAGACATAAACATTTCATAAGCCATAACATGAAATAACTCATAATACAATCCAAGTATAGCATGCATCGTTACATTCAAGCATGTAAGAGTCAACAATTTTTATTACCTTCATTTAGAGCACTTTCATTCATTAGTCATGAAGACATTAGGGAACTCACTATAGCCCTATCAAAGCTTACTCGTGCAATGCATGGATGGTATCCCATACTACCACCCACATTTCATAGAACCTCTCAAGTAACTAAAGTGCACATCTCACATAATGGGAATAATCGTTTAACAGACATAGACCAAGTAAGCTAGACATGGAATCGGGTGTCATGAAGCCCCACACCATAAAGATGTGGTCTACTTGCTTAAGGTAAGACCAGTAACATTTAACTTAAGTTGATCCTCTTGCTAGGACCTATGTGGGCACATAGTTATGTGATATGAAAGATGTTCATTGAAATCCGGCCTAACGTAGGAAGAACCTCCATCTTACCATATCCTCTATGTGCTTAGCCTAGATTCCCATAGAGTAGTTTCATTTAAATTACATTATCGTACATGAGAGGGCCACCAACATTAGGCCTACCGACCCAATATACATCACATATGAAAGGGCCACCACCATTAGGTCTACAACTTCAAGGTTCATTATTTCACTGAAGAAAGGGCGACCAACATTAGGTCTACCGCCTCAAGGTTTATCATCACTTTAGTTTCAAAACTCATTATGAAGGGCTACCAATATTAGAACTACTGGTTCATGTCATAGCCTAGAATACTTCATCATTCATTTAGGAAAGGGCTACCAACATTAGGTCTACCAATTCTAGTTTATCATTACATTCATTAGTCATTTATCAAAGGGTTACCAACATTAGGACTACCGATTCCATGTTCATTAAGTCAATACACATTCATTTCACAAGAGATGATGCATAAGCCTACCAACTCAAGATTCAACAATCAACCACACTTTCATTCATTCAAGAAGAGGATGCATAAGCCTACCAATTCAAGATACATCATCACATTACTTTCATCTATACAAGAAAATTATGCATAAGCCTACCAATTCAAGATAGACAATACGTAGACGAAAATCTTCACATTCTATCATCATCATTCATGAGTGTTAATTGAGAATATGCTATCAACAATAACACAATTACATTCTAATCATGATCATAATAGTACTATTGAGATCACACATACATACTTCACAGCATATTCATACATAGATCCTTCATGAACTTGGCTTTCGAGGCTATAAACCAACAACAACCCATAGATCTAAGATACTACAATAGATAAGAAAATTAACATCATTCAATATACATACATAATCAATCAATTCCCAATCACAAATCATAATTTAGGAATTTGGGGGAAAACATGGGTTCAAGGAAGAAATGATCTTAATTCTTCTTTAAATCCACAATCCATTCATAATTCAATGCAATAAAGCTTTTGAAAAACGTTTGAAATCCAACCCATGCTAATATTCAAAACTAGGGTTTTGGGGAAACCTTGTAGAGTTGAAATCACTTTTGAAATTGGCTCCTTGAAAGAATCTAAGTCAAGGTTTAATACCACCATACCTTTAATGGAAGAAATCCACGAAAATCCCTTGAAAATCTTGAAGTCTTGACCTTGGAAACTTGAATCCTTCACCTCTAATGGAGGTTTCTAGAGAGAGTACTTTTGATAGGAGAGGTTTTTAACTTTTGGGTGATTTGAAATAATGAATTCTAAAATAGAGTTTTATACTTTAAAAACTCTTAAAATACTTTAAATAACCCATAATAACCATCCATTAACTAAACGCAACTTAATAAAAATTTAACAAAAGACCCTCACCTTGGCCGAGATTTTGCACGTTGCACTAGTGGTGACCTACGACCCTTACCTACAGACCATTGGTGGGATAACGCTCCATACTGCTGGTCTGTGGTTTGGTTCTGAGGGTCACCAAGGAGGGCCTTGACCAACGGAAGACATCCATAGGGCTTGGATGGACCTATGGGGCGTAGGTCCCCATTCGTAGGTCCCAACATTTTTGACAATTTCTGTTTTGGGACAGCCCTGGGGTTAGGCTTTAGGGTCCTCCTCAAGGACCCCTAGGGTGGACCTTCGGGAGTTGCACCTTGACGTTTAACCCCTAAACCCCTCAACCATAGTTTGGGATAACAGTTTACCACATCAAACGTCACATCAAACTCAAAGACACACTGTTAGGATCTAGTTTCACATATTCCTTTTACAGGTCGTTACATCTGTGGTCAAGCTTTCCTTGTATGCATGATCATGAAAGATCTTAGAACTTGATAGAAATGACTTATGTTCATTGATTGAACGTTTCAAGTACACCTTAGCAAATTCTAGGTGTTCAACGATCGTAAATAAATATAAAACCCAACAAAATGAGTTGGGGTCAATTCCAGAGAGAGTTCTATTTTGAATTCGAATATGAAGTAATAACAGTGAATTTTGTAGCTGATGGGATAACAATTTTAGGAACCTCTGAACCAAATGCGAAGGAGTAATCATTATTCCAAACTAGTAGTTTTTGGACTAGAGAACAACTTCGACAATCAAGAAGAAACAATAAAATAAGGAGAAGATGGTTGGGGAATCGACTAACCAACTACGAAGTTCAACTCAACGGGTGAAAATAACTAACCAATAATGTTAATTCATCATGGGAAAGATGTACTTTAGGTAAGACACTTTTCTATGGAACAATCACCTAATTTCCACTGAGTTCTTTCGAACCTCAATGCACTACATAAGAAGACCAGCCCACATTATCATCAAATCTACTCTCTCGAGCTAGATACAAAGGATGGATCTTGAGTTTCACTTTCACAAGCTGAAACCCTCATGACCCACTAGCTATGAATGCCAAGTTATTACATTTGCTATACACTTCTCTCTCAAGCAAGCATAAAACCCTAAGGTATATTGCAATAAACATACAATATATGGGGGTTAAACAACAATAATAACTCATACCCACTTCAAATTAACACCAAAACTTGATATTAACTAACACCCATTAAGTCGAACGCAGAAACAGGTTAAATTGTCAAACCCCTAAGATCGGGGTTTTAGCCAATCATCATTAAAGGAAGAAATTCAATAACTACTACATGACCCATGGCTGGGTATTTGAAAATCAAAATCCTAAGATGAATAATATCTTCTTTAGTACAATACCCAATTGAAAAATCTTGGTAAAATTACTCCAAATCACCAATACCGATGTTTTTGCTCTCCCTCTTTTGTTCCTCCCGATTACTTAATGTTTTCTCTCTCTTCTAAAAATCAATTTATACAAATATGAGGTGTGGCTTTTTTTGGCCAATCAGTAATGAAAGTTGGGCTTCGCCGACCATTCGGCGACTCACCGATCGTCATTTCCTCTCTCCTTCTTACTTCACATTTTCCTCCTTCAAACACTATAATTTTAGGTGATGTAGATAACGATCGCCCATCAATATCGTGATGCACCCTTTAGTCTTTTAGCTCTCCAATCAGAATTCACCTTGATCTCAATTAGTACTTTCGGCGACATGGTCTTCCTTCACCAATGTAGTCGTCGAATCACCAATAAGGAATGCAGTTCACCTAAGTTGTTCTTGTTTCAAGCTCAGTGTTCAGTAAATTTAGGCGATCCAAGAATGACTTGGCAATTCGCCGAGTTCTCTTGGATATTGTCAGTCTTATTTTTCTCTCTTTTTTTGCTTGTGTTGTCCTTTTTGCCTATTAATGTCCTAGCTTGGTTCCTCAATCAATATACCTGAAAATCAAGAATTTTTCATTAGTTCATGGCACAAATTAAGTATTTGAGGACACTAATCCTATATAAACAAAGCCCTAAATTATTCCAAATCTCGGACTCATCAACACCCCAACATAAACTATTGATTGTCCTCAAGTAAAACTGACGTTCAGCATTTCAAAAAGGATGTCTCAAATAGTGCTACAAAGACTCCAACATGAATGCACCCAACAAGACTCAACTACTCATGCAATGATCAATTGTGCACTCATAGATTCAAGTTATGACTTCACCATTACAAAAGATGCTCAAGTTCACAATACTCGCTTCAAATGCAGGTTCAAGCTCAACAGAGGTACTCAATTGCCCTCAGAACAAAGTTGATTCTAATCACACAAAGTGTTTCACCAATTCAAAGTTTCAGAATCACATACGACTCTCACACTCTCAAAGATGAATACATGCATGACTTTACCCATATGTTCGCACTTATTTTCCTATTGACATTATTTTCAGCTCACTCAAGAACAAAAAATCCTTTTCAAGGCTTGTAACGGGGCTGAGTGTAAAGGTATGGTCATTTAGACCAACGGGGTAAATTCTAGGTGTAATCACACACAATGTTCAAGGTAAGCTCATCATACAAGGCATTGGCACCAACATCAAACGAGACCCATTTGAGCTAGTGTGTAATGTTCATCACAAGATACTTCATTCAATAACCATCTAGTCACAACAAGATGCAAAAAGTCCACATACTGTCTATGCAACTTCATTTGGCTTCGTTGTAGCCGCACATTCACTTCATTCAATTAAGAGCACTATTCGAGTCATCTACATTGATCACGACTGATACTTGAATAACTCACTAGAGAACAAAAGACTTAATAACCAGACTCCTACCTCCCCCACCAAAAGCATCCAACATTATTCTCAATGTGAATAGAGAACAAAGAATAGCAAAGTAAACTACGGGCACCTAAGCAAACAAAGTAGGGGTGACAAGGAATCTTCACTAGGCCCCCATTTGGCGAAAGCATGTTGGAGTCACTGAACTGTTCGGCAATATGCCGTATGTTCTGGAGCTCGCCTGATTTTCCAGTATGCAACCAGTCCAATTTGGGGTACAAAGGCGAACAAGAACGAGTACGTGAATGTCTTCCACGCATCTCCTAATAGATCTGAGACTTCGCCGAGTGCTCCAAGACTCCGAGCTATGAGGGCAAATGCAAAAAGACAGTGAAAGTTGGGTCAACCCAATCACTTAGACGAGTCATCAAATGGTGCAGGTACCCTGCCTAATGTTACAATGACTCAACTCACTATTGATGTCAATAAGGAGATCAACTCTGTGATCGCCTAACCGACTCGGTGATCCACCGATGAAATCTTAACCTCACAAAATCGCCTACACCTGCACATTAATCACACATTATTCAAAACAATAACACTTGGGTTTCCTCCTATGAAATGCCTTATTTAATGTCATGGCACGACGTGGATATGTTCTTAAGCCTATTCGAGATACACAACTTCAATTACATATATTTCCTGGCATTCTCCAAAATATAACTTCAAGTGTTACCCATTCACCTTCAAGGCAGGGCCTTCTTTATCTTCGACTTGAATGGCACCATTTATGAACACCTGTGTTACTCTAAATGGACCTGACCATTTGGATTTGAGCTTTACCAGAAAGAGTCTTAGTCGAGAAATATACAACAACACCCAATCTCAACCTCGGAATTCCCTCTTAAGGATTCTAGAATCTTGCCACTTCTTCATCTTTTCTTTGTTGATTATTAAACATTCATAAGCCTTGAACCTGAATTTATCCAATTCATTGAGTTGATCTATTCTTCCTTTTGAAGTCTTTGCCTAGTCCAGATTTAGAGCCATTAATGACCATGATGCTTTGTGTTCCAATTCAATCGGTATATGCAAGATTTTCGAAGACTAACTGATATACAAACGTACCAATTGGTGTCTTGTAGGCAGTGTGATATGCCCATAGACCTTCATCTAGGTTTAGAGACCAATCAGTCCTATTTGCATTTACGGTCTTGCCCAAGCTACTTTTGATCTCTAGATTTGAAATTTTCTCTTGGCCACTCGTTTGAGGATGATATTGAGTTGCTACTTTATGTCTCACCCATATATGCTCAATGCAGATGCAAAAAGTCTGTTGAAAAAGTAGGATCCTCCATCACTAATAATAGCCCGAGGAATGCCAAACCTAGCAAAGACGTAGCATTTTAGGAACTGAACAACAGTTCTCCCTTCATTGTTTGGTAGTGCGACATACTCTACCCATTTAGAAACATAATCTACTGCCACCAAAATGTGCTTCTTACCAAATGAGCTCACAATTTGAGCCATGAAATTTATTCGCGGAAAATCAAATAACTCAACTTCTAGAATAGGCGTGAGAGGCAACTCGTGTCTTCTGGACACTCCACCTTGCTTTTGAATTTGAAAGCACTTCTTAACAAACTCATGAGCATCATTGTAAAAGGATGGCCAGTAGTAACCACTTTGGTGAATTTTAGCAGTTGTGCACACCCCACCATGAAGACCACCAACCGGTGAAGCATGACAAGCATGGAGAATTCCATTGAATTCCTCCTCCGGCACACATCTCCTAATGATATGGTCTACACACTCTCTAAATAAGTATGGTTCATCCCAAAAGTATTTCTTGACATCGAATAAAAACCTCTTTTGTTTATAGAAGTTTAGTTCCTCTGTCATCAATCCATAAACTACATAGTTAGAAAAATCAGCATACCAAGGAGTTTGTTGAAGAGTTATAGTAAATACATGTTTATTGGGAAATGCATCATTGATATCTACCTCTAGCTCGTCATTCTCCTTGCCTTCTAACCTTGATAGGTGATCAGCCACTTGGTTTTCACAACCTTTTCTGTCTTTGACTTCAAAGTCAAATTCTTGCAATAGCAGCACCAACCTAATTAATCTTGGCTTGGCATGTTTCTTTGCCATCAGATACCGAAGGGTAGCGTGGTCGATATGAATAACCAGTTTGGTGCATAGCAAGTATGAACGGAAATTTTACAATGCATATACCACCGCAAGTAATTCTTGCTCCTTAATTGTGTAGTTACGTTGAGCACCATTTAGAGTTCTGCTTGTGTAATAAATGGGGTGGACTAGTTTACTGCATTATTTCCCCAAGACAACACCTAGTGATGTACCACTTGCATCTCACATCACCTCAATGTGTGTTGACCAATTGGGACTAATGATGACCGGAGTGGAAATCAATTTCACTTTCAAGCATAGTCAAAATTGAATTTTACTTCCTTCTCCAATAGTTTGCACAAAGGATGTGCAATTTTTTTAAAATCTTTGACGAACCTTCGATAAAACCAGCATGCCCTTAGAAACAATGAATCCCCTTCACCGAGATTTGTAATGGTAACTGCTTAATGACTTTGATTTTTTCTTTATCAACTTCCAGCCCTAGTAGGGACACTTTGTGACCAAGTACTATACTTTCTCTAACCATGAAGTGACACTTCTCCCAATTGAGGACCAAATTTGTGTCAACATATCTCTGAAAGACCTGCCCCAAGTGTGCCAACCATGCTTCAAAAGTGTCATCCACAAACGAGAAATAATCCATGAAGACTTCCATTGAATCCTCTACAATCTCAGTCAAAATAGATAGAACATAGTGCTAAAATGTTGCTGGAGCATTACACAACCCAAACGACATTCTTTTGAAGGAAAAAGTCCCATACAAACAAGTGAAAGTGGTTTTCTCTTGGTCTTCCAGGGCAATAGAGATTTGATTATATCCGGAATACCCATCCAAAAGGCAATACCATCCTCTTTCTAAAAGACGATCAAGCATCTTATCCATAAAGGGCATGGGAAAGTGTTCTTTTTCGGTCCACAGGTTCAATTTTCGATAATCCATGCATACTCGCCATCTGGTCAGTGGTCTCATAGAAGAAAGCTCTCATTTTTCATTTGGGACTACCGTGATGCCCCCTTTTTCGGTACATATTGGACCAGACTCACCCACTTACTATCCATATTAGGGTAAATGACCCCCGCAGGCCGCATCCAACTACTTTATTATCTCATTTTTCACCACCTCTAGCATCACTGGTTTCAATCTCTTTAGATGCTCAACACTCGACTGACATTCGCTATCAAGCTAAATTTTTAGAGTGCAAATGTTGGGTGGAATGCCCACAATGCGAGCGATTGTCCATCCAGTGGCTTTGATGTATCTTCTCAATACACCAAGTAGTAACTTAACTTGCCATTCAAGAAAGTCGGAAGAAATAATTATGGGTAAGCTATCATTTGCCCCCACGAATGCATATTGAAGATGGGAGGGGAGCACTTTCAACTAAAGCTTTGATGGTTCCTCCGTTGATGACTTTACGGGAGGATTTTCCCTATTTTTCAAATCAATATCCAACTTTAATGGAGCCTTTGAATATTGCCCCAATCCCAAAAGGGCAGCTACTACCTCATCGTAACCTTGGACTTCCAACTCATCATAGTTTGCAAGTACCGCTTAAAGTGGATCACTTATACACATCAAATGGTTAACACTAGCAACGGCTTCATCAACTACATCAATAGTCGAAACACAATGAATATCTCTAGGGTGCTTCATAGACTTACAAACATTAAAGGTTACTTCATTTTCATTCACCCGGAACTTCAACTCTCCACTTTCAACATTCACTGACGCTCTGCCGGTTTCTAGGAATGGCCTTCAAAATATAATTGGAATTTCCGCATCAATCTCGCAGTGAAGGATGAAAAATGAATCGGTCAACCTTTACCAAGATATCATAGAGTATTCCCATGGGGTGCTTGATAGATCGATCCGCCATCAAAGGCCTCATTGTTGTGGACTTTGATTCACCCAATCCAAGATGCTTATAGATTGCATAAGGAATTAGGTTTATACTTGCTCCCAAGTCACATAGGGCCTTGGTGAATTGGAGCATACCGATAGTACTAGGAATGGTGAAGGTTCCAGGATCTTTGTTCTTTTTAATTGTTTCATTAGTCATAATTGCATTACAACTATGAGAGACTTCAATTGTTTCAAATTTGAAGATCTTTTCTTTGTGACTAACTCCTTCATAAACATGGCATTACCTGGCATCTCCAACAATCCGTCCACTTGAGAGAGATTAATTGGTAATGTTTTAAACACCGATAATAACTTCTTGGACTTTTCATCCTCATTTTTCTTTTTCTGACCTTTGGGAGACGGAGGAGTTATTTTGCGAAGAAGTTGCACCACTTTTGACATTGGAGGGCTTTTTGTTGCATCTAATTGTAACTCTTTGGCAATGCTTTGTTGGATGGGTATTTCTTCATCTTCGACACCCTTGTCTTCTTCATGAGCTTGTTCTTCATCATGACCCTTCATATCACCTACTGTTACCTTTCCACTTAACTGTAACCACAGCCAGACCTCTATCACCATTTCCCGCCATCATTTTTGGTTCCAATTGTGCTGAAAGTAAACTTAATTGACCTTCAAGTAGCTTGATCAGCGTTAGAGTTCACTATATTGTTTTATGACGAGAAATCGACTTTTATCCCTTCTAGAAAATCATCCGAATCCTCAACCTTATCAAAGATACGAGACAACAAATCATCCACTTGGGGACTATTTGCACTCCCTGTCAACTTTGGGCACTCACTTGATTGAGTGTGGTCTTGTTCATGATCATCATCTCTTCTCCAAGGATCATTTTTCTCAGCCCATTCCTGATAGTATTTTATTTTCTCTTCTTTTTTTTGAGAGTTCCAACCTTGATTCCCACCATGCTGTAAATAGCGTGAGTGGAAACCCTCTTCATATATATTACTGTTCCAACATTGATTCTCCCCCGACTTTGAATATCTCGAAGAAGAACTCTCCTCAAATCTAAATACTCCCCTTGTTCCTTTGGGCTTTTCACATTCTCTAACACAGGTGTAATTCCTTTTGGGCTATCATTTTCTTAATGTTCTCATCCCTTTCTCTTCCTTATAAAGTTGCTCTTAAGTCATTATGAAAATAAAAGGTGTAACTTGATCTTCTTTAGTGTACCAAGCTTGATTTATTAACATCATGTCATTAAGAAGAAATGAAGCCACCTCAAACAATTGCAACATTATTCCTCCTCGGACAAATTGATGAGTCACTCCTTTATTTATCGAATAAAGGCTCTGGTAGAAGTATTGGAGCAGCAAATTTTTTGGTAGTCCGTGAGTCGGGAATTGAAGTAGGGGTTTTTTAAACCTCAGCTACGCTCCATGGATGGGTTCACCCTCCAATCGCTTGAAACCTTGAATGTTATCTCTGAGTTTCAGCATCCTTTATGGGGGAAAGAACATCACATTAAATTCCATGGTAAGCTCATCCCATGATGTGACAAAATTCTTTTGTAACTCAGCCAACCATTTGCTATCTTCCCCTGTCAGAGATAGTCGAAATAACCTGAGCCGGATTGATCCTTGCGACATATTCTTGAATGGAAATGGGCTGCAACCATCTATAATATTCCTCGCATGCTCGTGTGGGTCTTCATGAGTCAACCCTGCTTAAAGTCCCTACATTTGGAGGAGATGAAGAGTTGTGCTCGTGACATCAAATATAACATCCTTTACAACTGACGGTAGGCAGATTGAACCAATTCCACCCAATTGGATTAGGTTGTGCACACTATTAACATCATCAATATAATATTGGTGACCTGCTTGGCTAACATTCATCTCTATCTTACTCATTCTCTCTTCTACTCAGTACAACCAACATAAACACAATACCACCTAAATGGAGTCAACTACACCTGACAAACTCACAAGTTAAACTTCGATAAAGGAACTCTAAACAACGCTACAAACCGGCAGTGGCGCCATTTTGATCTAACGTTTCAAGCACACCTCATCCAATTTTATGTGTTCAACGATCGTAAATAAGTATAAAACCCAACTAAATGAGTTCGGGTCGATCCCACAGAGAGTAATTCTATTTTTAATTCGATTATGAAGTTATAATGGTGACTTTTGCAGTTGAAGGGATAAAAGTTTTAGGAACCTATGAACCAAACTCAAAAGAGTAATCACTATTCCAAACGAGTAGTTTTTAGACTAGAAAACCACTTCAACAATCAACAAGGAACAACCAAATAAGGAGAAGATTCTTAGGGGATTAACTAACTAACTACGAAGTTTAACTTAATGGGTGCAAATCACTAACAAAAAATGTTAATTCGTCATGGGTAGGATGGACTTTAGGTAAGGAACTTTTCTCTCAAACAATTCCCTTATTTCCACTAAGTTCTTTCGAACATCAACACCCTCCATAAGAAGACCAGCCCACAGTCTCATCAAATCTACTCTCTAGAGCAAGATACAAAAGATGGATTTTGAGTTTCACTTTTTAAGGGGGTTTAGCTAATCACCGTTAAAGGAAGAAATTCAATACCTACTACAAGCTCCATGACTGGGTATTTGAAAATCAAAATTATATGATGAATAATATCTTCTTTATTACAATACCCAATTGAAAAGTCTTGTTAAAATCACTCAAAATCAATAATAGCAGTGTTTTTGTTCTCCCTATGTTGTTCCTCCCGATTTCTGAATCCTTTCTCTCTCTTCCAAAAGTAAATTTATACTAATTTGAGGTGTTGCTTTTATTGGCCAATCAGCAAAGAAAGTCAGGCTTTTCCGACCATTCGGTGACTCCCGATCGTCCTTTCCTATCACCTTCTTTCTTCACATTCTCCTCGTTAAAATACTATAATTTTAGGTGATCTTGTTTAGGAACACGGATCATTTCTGCGATGTGCCCTTTAGTCTCTTAGCTCGCCAATCTAAATTCACCTTGATCTCAATCAGTACTGTCGGTGACATAGTCATCCTTTGTCGATGCAGTCGGTGAATCACCGATAGGGAATCCAGATCACCTAAGTTCTTCCTGTTTCAGGCTTAGTTTTCTGTAAATTTAGGCGATCCAGGAGTAACTTGGCGATTCTCTAAGTTTTTTTTTGGCGATCGTCAGGCTTGTTTTCCTCTCTATTTTTCATCTTGTGTTGTCCTTTTTGCCTATTAAAGTCCTAGCTTTCTTCCTCAACTTATATACCTGAATATCAAGGATTTTCATCAGTTCATAGCACAAATTGAGAATTTGAGGACACTAATCCTATATAAACAATGCCCTAAATGAATCCAAATCTCAGACTCATCATCCATTATTTTCCGCATATTGTAGTACATTGAGTATAAGTTGCCTACAGACTTCATGAGATGAATTGATGAGCATGCGCATTAGTTTGGTGTTGAGAGATTCCTCCTTGAACAAATGCTTTTTGGAGAGTAATTTGCATATAGGCTCCATAAGTGTGTGTTGAGCATGTTTTGCTTAGAGATGGTAGTTCCTCCTTGTATATCAGTAAATATAGAGTTGCATGAATTTTGGGTTGCTAGATGTAGTTCCTACTCCCTTGTGTTGCATAGAATATGTTTATCTTGGAGTTGAAGTTCTCCTCCTTGGTTGTGTACATTTAGATGTGTTGCATGCATGATGTGTTGCTAGTCTAGAGTCGTTTTCTGTAAGAAGTGTTTAGAATCGCCATTCGAGGATAAATGTACCCAAGGGGAAGATAATGTAACACCCCATAGTTTAGTAGGCCACCTAGGGCTAACTTAGGGTGCAACAGGTCAAGGCTAGAAGGCATGAGCCAAGGCAAATGGGCAAGAGCAAAGGCATGAGCTAAGGCTGCCCCATTCTGGCAAGACATTTCCCAAGTCCATGAGAGCCTTGATGGCTTGTGGTGGCCTCCATTGTTCCTGGGGCCACTCGTGGTGGTGAGGAAGTGTACTCTCCATGGCTGTCCAAAAATGTCTCATCTGCACGGGCCACTTCACAGCCAGTAGTGAGGACCACGACTCGTGGGAAGGCTCGTGAATAAGCCTTAGCTTGTGGAGGGGAAAAACATCAAGCCTTATCCACTTCCCAAGGACCACGGTAGGACCATGACTCGTGGTCTTGACCATGGCTCGTGAGCCATGTCGTGGTGCCTTGGAGTGCGCTGCCTTGTACGGAACCTTTTCAGTAATTTCCTTTTTAGTTAGTTATAAGTGGGGGTTATTTGTATGGACTTTATACACCTATAAAACCTATTTTAAGTCTTTAACCACCCCAGGTAAGTCACTAATTCCAAAACCCCAAAAGATCCCAAAGTTCTTAATCTCAAAAATCATCTCTCTATAAAACTCCAAGAAGAGAAGAAGAAGAAGATTCCTCCATTGTTGCAAGTATTATGAGTGTGTGTTGAGCATGTTTAGCTTGGAGATAGTAGTTCCTTCTTGTATATCAGTAAATATAGAGTTGCATGAATTTTGGGTTGCTAGATGTAGTTCCTACTCCGTTGTGTTGCATAGAATATGTTTAGCTTGAAGTTGAAGTTCTCCTCCTTGGTTGTGTACATTTAGATGTGTTGCATGCATGATGTGCTGCTAGTCTAGAATCGTTTTCTTTAAGAAGTGTTTAGAATGGTCATTCGAGGATGAATGTACCCAAGGGCAAGATAATGTAACACCCCATAGTTTAGTAGGCCACCTAGGGCTAACTAAGGGTACAACAAGTCAAGGCTAGAGGGCATGAGCCAAGGCAAATGGGCAAGAGCAAAGGCATGAGCTAAGGTTGCCCCATTCTGCCAAGACACTTCCCTAGTCCATGATAGCCTTGATGGCTCGTGCTGGCCTCTACGGCTCGTGGGGCCACTCGTGGTGGTGAGGCAGTGTACTCTCTATGGCTGTCCAAAAATGTCTCATCTTCATGAGCCACTTCACAACCAGTAGTGAGGACCACGACTCGTGGGAAGACTTGTGATGAAGCCTTACCTTGTGGAGGCAAAAAACCTAAAGCCTTATCCACTTCCCAAGGGGTGCCTTGAAGTGAGCTGCCTAGTAAGGGACCTTTTTAGTAATTTCCTTTTTAGTTAGTTATAAGTGGGGGTTATTTGTATGGAATTTATACCACCCCAATTAAGTTATTAATTCCAAAACCCCAAAACATCCCAAATTTCTTAATCTCAAAAATCATCTCTATATAAAACTCCAAGAAGAGAAGAAGAAGAAGAAGGAGAACGAGAACGAGAACGAGAACGAGAAGGAGAAGGAGAATGAGAAGGAGAAGAAGAAGAAGATGAAGAAGAAGAAGATTCCTCCATTGTTACAAGTATTATGAGGGATTTCTAATCAAGTTATGATATCTTATTTATCCTTGGATTCTTCAACCCATGGATTCCCCTAGATTTCCCCCAATTGTGAAGATGAACCCTAAATTCTAGCTAGGGTTTCTTCCTATATTGTGGGTAGCGTTGAGTATGAATCCAATTGAGTGGATATTACTTGTTTATGATTGTTTTAGTATTAATTCATGATATTATGATGAATTTATATATTTTCCATGGTTAACTCTAGTTTAATTGATGAAATAGAATTACGTAGGTTTATGCCATGAGAGGTGAAATTGAGGATTCATATATGATCTCCCAGAATTGATGTTATGTGTAATAATTGTTATAGAATAGGAACATATAGATATGAATTGAACTATTTTATGGTATATATGATGGTTCATGACTAGTAAAGTTGAAGTTGAACCCTTATGATGAATTATGACTAGAATCACTGGATAATGAAGAATGTGATTAGAATGCCTTGAAATCTAGGTATGAATGATGATTGTAAGAAGTAAAGCTTTGAGAGTAAGGCTTGTAATTATGAACGATGGTTCCTAGTGCTTTGGGAGTGAAGCTAATATGATGAACTATGAATGTTAGGGCTTTGAGAGTAAAGCTAATACGATGTGATCTTGTGGTGTATTGTTGAAAAGATATTCTCATCTACAAACTTAGGCATGAATATGCTAGGAGATGAAATGTTTTCTCACATAGAATGATTATAGGTTTGAGGGCTTACTCTCCTAAAATGAATCAAACAATGAAAGATTAGAATAACTTGAAGTTGTGACATAAGGTCCCTTCATGGATAGCTTGAATTGGTATGATAATACTATGCTTGGTTTTTTGAGTTAGGAGTTGTCATGGTTGCCTTGGATTAAACCATAGTGCTTCTCCAAAGGGTAGTTGAAGTAGCATCATAGAATTCTTTCATGGTAGCATGAATTTCTTAGGCCAAGACCATTTCATGGTAGATTAGGATTGATAAATCATACTCTCCTTTTGTAACTTACATTAGCATCATAGTGATCTTGTAAGGGTAGCATGACATAGTTTATATAAGACTATTTTATGGTATCTAGGATGGAACACTTATACCCTTCCTTGTATATCTTGGACTTACATGATAGTATGTCTTTCCATGGTAGCTTGGTCTAGTCCAATAGGGTGACCATTCTTTCGTAGCTTGGTGTAGTCCAATAGTATGTCTCTTATGTGTTGCATACTTAGCTTGGATTGAGTAATAGTAATTTTCCTTAGTAGCGTTGAATAGATGAAGTATGACTATTCATGAGAAATGACTTGTCTTGGACTAGTAAATAAGTACTCTTCCATGACTATTATGAATATGAGGGACAAGTCCCTAATATAAATGGCAATGTCTGTGATGAAACTAGATTACCTCAAGGAAGTATTTTAAGCATGTTCTAATATGAGATTTTCCTATATGATATATTTTAGCTTGGATTATTCCCATTATTGACTTTCTTTGAATATGTTTAACTGAAGGTGAAAGTTCCCTTGTATATGAGAATTATGCTAAGAATAAGATCCTAAGAGTGTTAGTCTGATGATGATGACCTAAAATTTGTACTTAGTATGGATGGGATAATGGGGTCTCATTCATGCATTGCAGAATTATTCTTTGAGGTTACTTGAGAAATAGTTCTCTTATGATATGAGGGACTAAAAGTTGAATAATGCTTATATGATACTTGTGTTGGAGACTTTGTTTAAGATTATGATATTGTTTCTTAGGCATATAGTTTATGTTTTATGAAGTATCTCTTATGTTGACTAACCATTATGTTATGCTCTTATGATGTTATGCTAGTTATCATATTTAGTACTTTTGTACTAACACATAATTTTACCTACATTCTCATTAAATGAAGGGTTCATAGATTTGAGTTCCATTCTTGAAGATAGGTTTCTAGAAGTTCAAGGAGTTGAAGACGTGGTCAATCCTCATAGCTTCGAGGATGAAGCCACCATTTCCTTTATGTCTTTTATTTTCATGTCTTGAGACTATTGTGTGGGATTTGTCCCAAGATTTATTCAAAGTATTATGTTAGATGGTTTGAGATAAAAGTGTACAAAGACTTTTGCATCTCTTTAAAAAGACTATAATTGTATGAAAAATGTTTTTAAATTCCGCACTTTTCTAGAATCGCATGTGATGATATGCTAAGGTCTTGTATGAGACCCCTTCAGAGTCAAGTATGCCATGTTACATCTAAGGTGTACCCCAGGGTGATGGTAGTTTGAGACAATTATGTTAGACTTATGCTCATTTTATAAATGTCTTTGATTGTATCGGAAAGTTTTAAATTCCCGCTCATTTCTGTTACTTTATGTTATGATATGCTAAGTGCCTTGTATGAGGCCTCAAGGTCTTATACATATTGTTAAATCTAGGGGGTACCCCTAGGATATAACAAACTTTGTTACTAGTGAACAAGGTTTAGAATGGTTCGAGAATGTCTCAAACCACGTCTAGTAGAGTCTTGATTATAAGTGTGAAGCACAACACATTTACGAATAAAAGGCTATTTGATGTTTAGGAAACTTCAATTCTTCACTTCTGTAAGGAGTGCCATGGAGTTTAACTCTATAAGTCTTTCTCCTAATCTGTGCCCGATGGTTTTCATGATATGACTACTAGAAGGGCTAACGCTAGAAGGATGGAGGAAGACAATGTTGATTGAGAGGTTCCTACTAAGGTTCCTCCCTAAGCTCCTCCTCAAGCTACGGTTGACCAATTGAGTGAGAATGTAATAAATGCAGAGTTTAGGTCGGCGTTCCATGTGTTGGCTTAAGACGTGACGGCACAAGCCAATAGAGAGGTGGTAGTCCCTATGAACCCAAATGTGTGTATGGCGGTGGCAGCAATGAGGGATTTTCTTGGTTGAGGAAGACCCTCAAGAGTTTATCGACAAAGTCTTCAAGGTACTTGCCATTATTAGTGTTACTCCGGTAGAGAAGGCGTAACTAGCCGGTTACCAACGCAAATGGGTTGCTCAAATTTGGTTCAATAAGTGGAAAGAGGCAAGGCCGGTTGAAGCAGGTTCCATAGAATGGGAAAGGTGCAAAATTACTTTTCGTGACAGATTCTTCCCTCTAGAGATGAGAGAGGCCAAAGTACTTGAGTTCATCAACCTTAGGCAAAGAAATATGAGTGTAAGGGAATACGCTTTGAGCTTCACTCAACTATCCAACTTCGCTCTTTCCATTGTGATGGACCGTAGGACAAAGACGAGTAAGTTTAGTCGGGAGTGCCCAACATGGTAGTTATCACTACCCATGAGTACCCCCTAGATGTAACATGGTGTATAAGACCCCGAGAGGCTTCAGACAAGCCACTTAACATATGATAACATAAATTAATAGAAACGGTGCGGAATATAAAACTTTTCAATACAATCGAAGTGTTTTATATTAGCAAGCGGAAGTCTAACATGACACTGTCTCAAACCATCTAACCATAATAAAACATAAATCATGGGATGCAACCCATAAAATAGTCTCAAACATTCCTCGAATACAATGAGGACTCACCAAAGCTTCACCTCACAGTCCTCTAATCCACAAGTGAGTGAATCGGGAACGCCGGACCGTACATTTGATAAGAAGGTAGGCAAGAGTATTTGTCAGTGCAATCAAGTACTAAATATGATGGCTAGCATAAACAACATAATCGTAAGAATTAGTCAACATAATACATAAGGAATAAGCATAATCAATACATAATAAGCATCATAGTGAAAGAGGAATACTCCCATAAGTAAGCTCACTTAAACTTAGCCAAGACTTAGGTCATCCACCTCTAGTCAAGCTTACATCATGGAAGGTATATGTAGCAACACTCCAAACAAGGAAACTTCATAACATAATCACATTAATCATACTTACTTTTAAAGTCATGACGATTCGCCTCAGTTCCTAGATTATAAAGGATAATGGGTATTCGCCTCTTGCTTTACTTACATTTAGATTGCGGGTACTCGCCTTCACATCCTTATGATTATACACTGGTACTCTGCTCCTGATATGCTCAAATTATACCTCCCTAAAGAAGCATAAGAAGTCATTATCAAGTAAACAACACAACTTGTAGGTTGGGGTCGATCCCACGAGGAAAATGGTTTAGACTTTAATTTAACCAACAATTAGATTCGATTAGTCAAATTACTTTCAGAAACAAGGAATTGAAAGGAGGGGTTTTTGTGAAACAAATTGTAAGAATTTAATAATTAACTAGTAATCAAAACTCAATTTTGGTTGTTATCAAGATAAGAGAAATAACTAGGGTATACGTGTTCCCCACAAGCTCATAACGCAGTAATCCTAGTAATAAGTTAGGTATCTCTAAATCCTTGGTCCGGCATCTAGAGAAGTTCACCCCACACTTTGGTCCCGCTACGTGTGTATAATTTACCAACCCTTACCTTTACCTCATATTAGACATCATAATCGATGTTTGGCTTAGTTATTACTTTGCACCAATCGATACTAGCCTATTAGATAGTATCACACTAAATCTATGTTGATAATTCTTTTCTTGTTGATTACCTCCTTTGTCCGAGAAGCAACAAGAAGGCGAGTTCTAACGCGTGCACTCATTAAAAAGACTTCTAAATGAAAGAATTATCAATGCATGCAAAACACTATTAAAGAATTGTTTATTTACTATTCATACTTTGTAAATCGCTCATGGTTCCCACAACCCTAGTTGTGGGTTTAGTTACCCATAATCATATGAACACAATTCATTGTTTTAGATGAAAAAATTATGAGCTTACATAAGAAGAAGAATAAACCAAGAAATTCAACTTGAATTGCAACAACAAAATCATCAAAACAAACTTAGGAAATAAATAATTGCTAAAGGTGCAAGTTAATCTCCCAAGTCAAGAACTAGAATAGAATCATAATGTTTAACCCCCAAAAATGAGGTTTACATGCCCCATTTATAGAAAACAAGTCCTAAATTAAAAGGGAAACAAAATAAGGAAAGTTTGTTACAGGCACGCGTCTTCATTCCACGAGACTGACTCACGGACCGTCAATGGATCTGCGGTTCGTGAGTCCCTTTCGTGCGCCAAGACTTAGAAAATATTTGAACTTCTAAAAATAAGCTTCTCTTAAGCAAACGATGGAACTACAATACAGACCGTAGATCGATCTACCGTCCGTCAATCCCCTTCCATTGCTCCACACTTAGAATCTTCAAAAATTAAGTACTGGAACCCTCGCAGTATCAATCTACGGATCAACAATACGATCCGTAGATCAATCTACCGACCGTCAATGGTCACTGTGGTTCCACACTTGGTCAGATTTCCCTGATTTGCCTTCCGTGCCTTCGCTTCTGATCTACGACCACCATCTACGGAGTGTCAATAGACCTACGGTCCATATATCACCTCTGTAGATGCCCTTTTTTGCATTTCTTTCAGCTATCTCTTTATTTCCACGCCTGAACATCTTTCTTGCCAAATATGAAAAAAACACATAAAAAACCATACAAAAAGGCCCTATACACACACAACTTGTAAGTGAAATGTATTGGAGATACCGTAAACTCACGGTATATCAACACCCTCAACTTAAATTCGTTATTTGTCCTCAAGCGACACACTAAGACTCTAAACGACACTTGTATAGAAGCAAGCATTTCAAGCACAAGCAATCACATGGCCCTCTATCCCACTCATTTTCCGGGTGCAAAATTTGTTATCTTCGACTAGATAGGCTAATTGATGTGGATGAAACCGAAAACAATCGACCAACCAATACACAACATACATTGTTTTATTATCACCAAAGTACTAACTTTTCGATAGTCCAACTAGTGCCCTTACTTTAAACGAAATCCCTTTTCTTTCGCACAATGACTATGACTTTGAGTACAAGTATTCATTCAACACTCAAACTCAGAAACAACTTCAAGTACAGTTAGTGCTGAATACCATAGGCCTGCCCTTATTTTCACTGCTTAGACTCCCCAAATTAGACTCTAGGATCACTATAGAACTTTCTTGGCTTGTAACGTAGGCTCAGGGTCAGGTGTGGTACATTTGGGTACTTCTTAGTGACTTTCTGCCCTCTTTGACATTACACTAGGCTTTCATCCTCTTTCTGTCCTATTTTTGTCATCCTACCATTTTACCTTCTTTCCCTTGATTTTCTTCAACCATGGATGTGAATTTAGGTTTTGTAGATCTTTTTATTTTTCACTTTTATCTCTGTCTTGTATTTTATGCTTATTCTTTAGCTTTCAACAAGTCAAATCCATTCCTCTTTTTTCTCAACATCAATCTCTTTTCATACCCATTTTTCTTTCGGTTTCCTCTTTCATGGCCACCCTCAACTTATAGATTTTCCATAGGTTAAGGTGCACAATACCCAATGTCAGGTCAGGGCGAAGTTATCTTTTACATTAGCCACCCTCAACTTAGGATTTTGACCTAAGTCGAGGTGCACTTGTCCAAGGAGGGACTAGGGCCAACATAGTAGATTTATGGGAAGGTGAGTTCGAGGTTTTGAAAGAAATGGCCTAATTTTTGGCTCAAAGAATTTGGATCAAAGGGAACATTTATTTCATTTGGTTGGATCCTTCATTTAGGCAATTTATGGGCTTATCAGAACAAGGGCCTATGATCACCTCCTAGATTCTAGAGTGAATTGTCTTAATAGGACTAACCGGGCAAGTTCTAGTTTTGCACAAAAACTGTTTGAACATCAACTATTCTCACACACACTTGGCACATAGTTTCATTATCACATTATCAGATTACCCAATTCAAGTTTCAGCCTAAGTCATGCCATCGGGTTGATTCATTATCATGTCATACTTAGAGCCAACACATTCAACTTGTCTTAGCCTACCAATTCTAGAACACATCACAAAATTTTGACAGGTATATTTTTCATAAGCCATCATGCTTCATTCTTGTTCATGCTATTATACATACAATCCTAACACATGCCGGTTCAAAAGAAATTATGAGTTGGGTTACTCAGACTTCACTCTATCACTCACAATCCATTTACCCCACCCCCAAGAAAAGTAGATGCTATTGTCCCCAGTTCATACAAGAACAGTAAAAGATAATGGATTGGGTGAAGCAAACCTGTGGCGCATAGCGTCGACGAATCATGCATGAGTGGGTGGGTCTGATTTCCCAAAGCTCGCTGGAACAATAGTTGGGACACCCACAGTAGTGCCCACATCATATATCATAGCACCATCAGTAGTGCGTACAATGTCCCTCATAATAGGCACCCAATGCTGGTGCAACTATTCATCTAAAATTGAGGCCTTTCTAGCCTCCTTCTCCTACCTACATTGTCTCTTTTGAGCTTTTTCCTCCTCAGTGCGATTAGAATGGTGCCTCTTACCTTTGGCATGTGTAGGCTCAAGCACCTCTTCGACGGTCCAACTGAATAAAGCATCCAACACCGTATCGTCAGCCAGTGCAGTAGGTGCGGCTTGAGGCTTAACTGTAGGGGTGGAAATAATGACATCAAAGTCTTTCCGGAGACTGGCTAACTCAACCTGCAAAGAGGATAGATCTATGGTCGGGGCTGACGCTCGAGGACTCGCAATTCAAAGGCATCAAGACACTTATATACTGCCTAGACCTTTCGGTCCATCATGCCCTCCATCATTCGCTCCATTCTGGCCTCGGACTCGACTATCGACTTTTGCATCCAATGTTGGATGTGATGGAGCAGTGTGGCCATCTGAGCCTCCAATTTCTATCCTCTGGCCAATGGGACAACAGTAGCTCCTAACTATGGTGTGGACCGGGATGAACTAGGAGCCATACTAGAAGCCTGGGAAGAGGATGGCGGGACAATATCAGGCTGATCTGGTATAATGGGATCACCGCCCTGTGCCTGCCCTACTATGTCTGCAAGATGTGCGCCCAGGGGAGGTACCTCAATCTAGGGCTCTCTGCGAGGTGCCACCACATTTGCCTCATCTCAAATGAGGCCTATGTCCATAGTCCCTGTAGGGTGGATCAACGTATCACATTGCCAGATCAGCACTCCAGAGTCCCTGCACAATTGGAAAATCAAACATGGAAAGGGGTAAGTAGTGGAGTACATGAATGCCATCTCGTGAATCTCTGGCAGCAGCATGCAAGCAAAGTCAATCTCCACTCCTGCTACCAGTGCTGCAACCATGACCTCTCTATCCAATTTGAGTTGGTTGTCAGCTTTTGTTGGTGACACCCTGTTACGCACCAACAACCAAAAGAACTTGGCCAAAAAAATCAATGTGGCCTTACAGATACCTAATCGAAGTGCGCCGGCCCACTCTGCAAGCTCGCCATATGCAGCAATGTACTTAGCCAACCATAGTATTAAGCCTCTCATTGTTCATCATTCCTCTGGAAAGCACCGCTCTGCACGATGTCCCATTTGTACTAAAACTCCGTTGTGTTTAGTGACCAAGAGTGACATGTGATCGGACCACAGAGAAAGCGGCTGATGGTGGCATGTGATATGTCCACCGGACAACACCGGACCACAGTGGAAGTGAGAGGAACTTGGTCCATGGGCTTTGACCTCTTGGAGATAATGCCGCGGAGAGTGGCAGCATAGGACGGTGTAGAACTCTCGCACAATCTCCTCACTATAAGTCCCAGGGTCTCGAGCCATCCAGTCACATTTGTGAAGGTCAAAAAGCCGTTAGATGTCAGGGACAGTGTGCAAGCTCCCCATGAGGACTCTGCGCTCCTCTGTAATAAGTCGGGCCATCTTCCCTTTGTTATTTCCATTTTGGCATCCCGATAAATCTTCTATTGGCCCTCAACACACCATCTGTTTGGCTCGCCGGCCACTGGAGTAGGATCTGCATTCCTTGGTGCTGGTACAGACTCCAAGCTAGAAGGCCTCATCCGACGAGGCAGCTTGGTCATCCTGGCTGGACCCTGTGGCTTACTTGGCATTGTACCCCGGAGCATGGGCAGACTCAGACCCTGAAGCTTCGCTGGACTCAGAGCCCGAGGCATGGGCACACTCGGAGCCAGATGCAGACCCAGTAGCTAAACTGGAAGCAGCCCCAGTTGGTGACCCAATCAGTATGTGCTCCTCATCAGACTGGGACAGTGACTACGTCGGTGATCACCTTTTGGGAGGTGCCTCTGGTGGCTCGGGGTGCCGTGGGGGAAGTCCTTGTGATGGCAGGAACATATGCTGGATCATTTTTTGTGTCCGTATCCTCATCAATTAACATGAAGCTAGGAGCAACATATTTTGACTTGTCCTGTTTTGCATAGGTGACTAGCTTCTTGGGTGCCATTGTACCTTTGGAAGCAATATTAGTGCCAAAACTTACCATAACCAAACAAAAAAAACTTTTAGAACTATAAACTAACAGTAACAAAGTCCCAAGAAAATTTCAGACAGAGGCTACAGTGGTCATCCATGTAGGAGACCTACGGTCCGTAGACTAATCTACGGTCCGTGGAACCCTTCCGTGGATTAGAGGGCCAACAATATTGGTCACACATGGAAACCACGGATGTACAGAATGGTCCGTAGATTGATCTACAGACCGTAGTCCACATTCGTGGTTTCACACATGGTGAGATTTTCAAGTGCATAAACCTACGAACCCAATCTACTGTCCGTAGACGGGTTATCATGGATGCGATATGTGCTAGGTTTCAACCATTCTTTACTTGCAAGTACACATCTTAGACCATTTTCAACAATATCCTGGGCTAATCATGCATTTCAACATTGAATCATGCTAGTTTGTCATTCTCATGATTCCGATAAATCATTTGAACAAGTATTTATGACAAACTTTGGAACCCTAAGTCAAAACTTACATGTAGAGTTATAATCACATACAACAAGGAAACAATCATTATCTATCGTTCCAATGGTATTGTAACTTGCCATTTTATCATGCAATTTTATCTAACAATTACCCAAGGTCAAGACCCAACTTCCGAATTTCTATATTTAATCTATGAACCAAAATTCAAAGTGAGGGGAAAGTCTATTTCCTTACGAGCAACGAGGAGTGGGGTGATTGTGTGACGACACTAAGATTAGCAAGACCAAGGAATCACCTCTTCGTTACTAACCCAACATGGGACCCTTTTGTGGAATATGGAATGAGTTGTATTCCTAAATGGAAATGAATTGTGGGAATTATGGGGGAATGGAAGGGATGATTTTATGGGAGAGTTATGAAGTGATTTAGGGAGGTTATGGAATGGTGAAACGGTTGGAGAATGAATAGAGGGAAGTGGAAATGATTTGAAATTCGGGGAGTTTTTAAATGAGGGGTTCCGGGTCGGGTCTGACATAAATAGGGTTTGCACTCACGAGACCTCGTCTACGGTCCATGAGTCGATCTACGGTCTATAGATTAGGACCGTTGATCACTCTTACACTTAGAAAAATTGAGAGGCTTACCTAGAATCTACGGACACCATCCATAGTCCGTGGATTGAACGACGGACCGTCGATGGGGTCTGTAGACCTCTTCACCAGACCATTTTCTGCAGATTTGTCATGTTGTACCTTCACAAGTAGAGACCAATAGGCTATTCTTTTTACATTTTCTGGACACTTTTTAGACACGGACTCTATGCTAATTCTAGCCAACACTAAAAACTAAAACACCTATCTAAATTGATACAGAGATGCAATTATACAAAGAAAACTACTAAATGGAAAACAAAAACCTATCATTGGCTAGATTGTACTTCTTGGGTTGCCTCCCAAACAACACTTGATTTTACATCGCTGCACGATGTAAGATTCTTGATTACTCATACTTCATCAAGATTGTAAGCCTCAATCACTTCTTGCACACTTTCAGCATTTCCCAGATAGATCTTTATCCTTTGCCCATTTACCATGAACCTTGTTCCTGCACTATTCTCAAGCTCAACCGCTCCATGGGGGAGAACTTTTGTGAGCAACAATTCCCCAGTCCATTTGGACTTGAGTTTGCCTGGAAACAAGCGCAACATAGAGTTGAATAGAAGCACAAGATCACCAACCACAAATTCACGCTTTTCAATTCTTCGATCATGATACTGCTTCATCTTCTCTTTGTATAAAGCTAAACTTTTGTAAGCTTTTAGGCGAAACTCATCAAGCATATTCAAGTCATTCATTCTTTGATTTGATGCGGCGCCCCAATCCAAATTTAGCCTCTTCATTGCCCACATCGCCTTATGCTCTAGCTCTACCGGTAAATGACAAGACTTCCCATATACAAGTTGGTAAGGAGACATACCTATGGGGGTCTTGTATGCCGTGCGATAGGCCCAAAGAGGTTCATCAAGATTTCATGACCAATCTGTTTTATTAGCATGCACAGTCTTTGCCAAAATCTGTTTGATTTCTCTGTTGGACACTTCAACTTGCCCACTAGTCTGCGGATGGTAAGGAGTGGGTACGTTGTGACGGACACCATATTTCTCAAGTAGTCCCTTGAACAACTTATTACAAAAGATAGAACCTTCATCTCTAATAATAGCCCTCGGTGTACCAAATCTAGAGAAGATATTTTTTTTCAAGAATGCGGTGATGCTTTTACCTTCATTGTTGGGGAGCGCAACGGCTTCCACCCACTTCGATACATAATCCACCGCAACAAGAATATACTTTCATCCCATATGAATTCACAAATGGACCCATAAAATCAATGCCCCAGACATCAAACAACTCTATCAACAATATAGGATTCGTAGGGAGCTCTTGCCACTTTGAAATCCCTCCTTCTCTTTGGCAACGATCACAAGACTTGGTGAAATAATGAGCATCCTGGTGGATGGTAGGCCAGTAGTACCCAAACTGCAAAATTTTATGTGTAGTTCGAATACCACTATGATGCCCACCAACTGGCGATGTATGGCATGCTTCAAGTACAATCAACATGTCAACCTCAGGTACGCAGCAATGAATAATCCCATTAGAACAACTACGATACAAGTAAGGCTCATCCCAAAGAATTTCTTCACATCATGCATAAGCTTTTTGTTTTGGTGAAAAGACAAATCAGGGGGCACAATATCACTGGCCAAATAATTAGCAAAGCATGCGAACCAAGGAATCAAATCTTGAGAAGCAACCAATACCTGTTCATCTGGAAAATCATCATTAATTTCAGCCCTATCTCCAAGATTTAGCATAGCCTCTTCCTCTAATCTGGACAAGTGATCGGCAACTTGATTTTCGGTCCCCTCTCTATCTTTTACCACAAAATCAAACTCTTGCAACAACAATACCTATCTAATCAACCTGGGTTTTGCATCCTTTTTCGCCATCAAATACCTCAATGCAGAATGGTCAGTATGCACTATGACCTTAGTACCAAGCAAGTAGGATCAAAATTTCTCGAATGCAAAAACCACCGCAAGAAGTTCTTGTTCGATCACAGTATAATTCTTCTAGGACACATTTAGAGCTTTGCTAGCATAGTAAATAGGGTGAAGAATTTTCTCTCGCCTTTGTCCCAATACTACACCAAGCGCCACTCCACTCGCATCACACATTACCTCAAACGGTTGTCCTCAATCCGGTGAAATAATGATAGGTGCAGTAACCAACTTCTCCTTCAATTCTCCAAATGCTCTAAGACAAGCATCATCAAAATGAACATACACTCCTTCTCGAGCAGTTTCCACAACGGATGTGTAATTTTTGAGAAATCTTTGATGAATCTCATATAAAAACTTCGATGCCCAAGAAAAAAACTTCTCACACCTTTTACAGAAATGGGTGGCGAAAGCTTTTCTATTACTTCAACTTTAGCTCTATCAACCTCAATACCTTTCTCTGAAATTCAATGACCCAACAATATACCTTCTTTAACCATAAAATGATATTTCTCCCAATTCAACACCAAGTTGCAGTCTTCACACCTTTTAAGTACCTCAGCCAAATGATCCAGACAACGATCAAAAGAATCATCTACAACTAAAAAATCATCCATGAACACTTCAATAGTGACTTCCACCATATCAGAAAATATAGACATCATACAGCGCTGGAAGGTTATTGGAGCATTGCACAACCCAAATGGCATCCGTTTGAATGCAAAAGTCCCATAAGGACAAGTGACGGTGGTCTTCTCTTGGTCATCTCGATCTATAGAAATTTGATTGTAGTTTGAATGCCCATCAATAAAAAAATAACAACCCTTTCCTATTAGTCTATCTAACATTTGGTCCATGAACAACATAGGAAAGTGGTCCTTTTTTGTCCACGCATTTATCTACTGGTAATCCATACAAACTCTCCATCCAGTAACGGGCCTCATTGGAACAAGCTCATTTCTTTCATTTGGAACCACTATAATACCACCCTTTTTAGGCACGCACTAGACAGGACACACCCAACTACTATCTGCATAGGGGTAAATAACTCCCGCATCGAGCCACTTGATGATTTTCTTTTTAACTACCTCTTCCATAGGTGGATTTAATCTTCTCTGGTGCTCGATATTGGGCTTATGATCTGGCATGAGTTGGATTTTGTGAGAGCAAATACCGGGAGGAATCCCAATAATATCTGCAATAGTCCACCCAATCGCTCGCTTGAACATCTTTAACATAGTCACCAAGCACTCTACTTGTCTCGTAGTCAAATCTGCCACAATGATGACCGGCAAAGTGTTCTCTCTACCCAAGTATACATACCTCAAATGCAGTGGTAGAGACTTAAGATCTAATTTCGGTGCCTCCACAATGGATGGTCTTGCGGGTGGGGAGTTACGATTCTTCATGTCTAACTCATACTTCTTTGGTTTGAACCAATATTCACAGCTATCGAGTGCGGCTACCAACTCATCAAACTATTCAATACCATCACTGCCGAAATTAATCATAACTGATGTTAATTCCTCAACAACTAGTCCCTCTTGAATTTGCACTTCTGTACTACTCTCCACACTGTAAGTTATAGCAGATACTGTTTGAAGCTCACCATTCTGCTTCATGGACCTACACATATTGAAAGTTGTTTCTTCATTGTTTAGTCTGAACTTTATCTGTGCCTTTTCCATATCAACCAACGCACGCCCTGTGGCAAGAAATGGTCTCCCAAGGATGATGGGAACCTCAAAATCGACCTCATAGTCAAGAATCACAAAATCTGCACGAAAAATGAAAGGCTCCACTTTCACTAGCACATCATGGAATACACTAATGGGCTTCTTCACAGTACGATCGGCCATTTGTAATCGCATTGCAGTGGGCTTTGAGTCCCCTAGCCCCAACTTCTTGTAAATAGATAATGGCATCAGGTTGATGCTAGCACCAAGATCACACAATGCCTTAGTGAAGTGTAACAACCCTACAGTACATGGGATCGTGAAAGCACCAGGGTCTTTCTTCTTCTGTACCAGAGATCTTGTAGCAATAGCGCTAAAATGTTGCAATCTATTATCATCTTCAAAACTCACAGACCTTATCTTTGTCACCATATATTTCATAAACTTCGCATACCCAGGCATTTGCTCCAAATCTTCTACCAAAGGAACATTGATAGAAAGCTGTTTCAACATAGTAATAAACCTGCGATATTTACTATCTTCAGTCTTCTTCACTAACCTCTGTGGAAAAGGAGGGGAAGGTCTAGGTATAGGGACCACTTTCTGAGATATCTCCACTTCTTGCTCTGTCGCAGTCTCAGACTCTTCTCTAACCTCTACCACATCATCTTCTTTTCTAATCGCAACATCCACCATAGATGAAATAGTTGGATCTATGGTTTTCTTACCTCCTCGAGTAGTAACTTCCATACAATGACCTCATTCTTTGGATTCTAGATGGTGTTGCTAGGAAGAGTGCCAGGTTGACATAAGTTCACTATAGTAGACAACCGAGTCATCTGCTGCTCGAGATGCTTCATTGACACTGCATGGGTGTCAACCTTTTGACCAATACCAGACAAGTCGTTTCTCATCTCCTTCACATTCTCATCAGTTGCATCAAACCTTCTCATCATCTTATGCATCATATCTTCAATACGCACCAGATTGCCTCCAACTTCCCTACTACCAGATTCCCAATTTTGAGGGGAAACATAAGGTCCAACCTGATCATTTCTGTTGCCATAGTTATTCCGCTTGTAGTTGTTGTCGCGATCGAAGTTTCCATCCCAGACATATTGACCCTCTCGGTTGTAATTACCAGAATTCTGACCTTGGCTTCCTTGACCTTGGCACCAATTTTCTGTGTTGATTCCTTGAGCGTTAGGTCAGAAACCCCCCGTCTGATCATTCACTGCATAACCATCTTCTTCATAGTAACACTCTTCGGCTGGGGTGGCGTTCTAGTCAAGTAATCCACTGCATTTACCTTCTCTGCACCTCTACTCACATGCTTCAATACCGACCCCAACTCGGTCCTCATCTGAGCCATCTCCTCACGAATCTCCTCTGCAGACTGATTATTCGTAGCATGAATGGTAAATGTGTTTCTCCCAGTATCAAACCTCCTAGTGCTCCATGCTTTATTGTTGCGAGAGATGTTCTCCAATTTTTCTGCAATCTGTGCATATGTGCACTCACCATATGATCCTTCAGCAATAGTATCAAGCACGACATTATTGTTGTCATCCTGACCTCAATAGAAATATTCCTTCAGTGACTCATCATCAATACGGTGATCCGGAACACCTCTTATAAATGAAGTGAATCTGTCCCATGAGCTGCTCACAGACTCTCATGCCACAAAATTATTTACCCTATCTTTGTGATTGATCTTCTTGGACGCTGGATAATACCTTGCTAAGAACACATCTCTCAATTGGTTCCACGTATAGATTGAGTTATAAGGAAGCTCAGTGAATCATATAGCACTATCGCATGTCAGTGATAGAGGGAACACTCGCAATCCGATGACATCCATATCCAAGTTTGGTCAACCTACACAGCTCTTGCAGACCACCCTTATCTTGGCTATGCGAGCATGTGGGTCCTCTGATGGCAAACCTCAGAACAAGCCCCTCATTGTAGGCATCTGCATTAAGCTACTGATTACCACAAATGTTTGCTCCGGAGGCAAAAGGGGTAAGACTAGAGGTCCATCAGAGTCAGCAATATTGATGTTGCCCCTGAAGGCAGTGATAGAGGGAACACTCGCAATCCGATGACATCCATATCCAAGTCTGGTCGACCTACACAGCTCTTGCAGACCACCCTTATCTTGGCTATGCGAGCATGTGGGTCCTCCGATGGCAACCTTCAGAATAAGCCCCTTGTTGTAGGCATCTGCATTAAGCTACTGATTACCACAAATGTGTGCCCCGGAGGCAAAAGGAGTAAGACTAGAGGTCCATCAGAGTCAGCAATATTGATGTTGCCCCTGAAGTTGTCATGCAATTGTGGGACTGGTGGACCATGCACCCTCACTGCATCTCCCAATTGATTTTCAGCTAGACCCCGATTTTTCCTACCAGCTACTCTTGGTTGTCGTAACTCAACTGCATCACCAAGATTACTCCGATATGACTAACTGGAATTCCTTGATTGTTCATTCTTCGCAAAGTTCGGTTCAACTCTGGATCGTACGGAGTAAGTGGTTCACCCTGGCTCCGTGTACTTGGCATACACTAGAGTCAGAACTTGAGAGAGTCAAAAACAACAAGAAAAAGTAAAATAAGGAAATATTTGAATAACGTTCAATAATGTAGTTAAAATAAATCCAAAAGCCGAAATTTCCTCGGCAGCGGCGCCAAAATATGATACGCTCAAATTACACATCCCTAAAGAAGCATAAGAGGTCGTTATCAAGTAAAGAACCCAACTTGTAAGTTGTGGTCGATCCCACGAGGAAAATGGTATATACTTTAATTTAACTAACAATTATATTCGATTAGTCAAATTACTTCCAGAAACAAGTAATTAAAAGGGGGGGTTTCTGTGAAACAAATTGTAAGAATTTAATAAGTAATCAGTAATTAAAATTCAATTTTGGTTTGTTATCAAGATGAGAGAAATAACTAGGGTGTACGTGTTCCCCACAAGCTCATAACGCATTAATCCTAGTAATAGCAATATTTTCCAAGTGTACCCTATGCAAATTGATAAGTTAGGTATCTCTGAATCCTTGGTCCGGCATCTAGAGAATTTCACCCCGCAGCTTGCTCTAGCTATGTATGTACAATTTACTAACCCTTACCTTTACCTCATAGTAGACATTATAATCGATGTTTGGCCTAGTTATTACTTCGCACCAATTGACACTAGCCTATTAGTATCACTCTAAATCTATGTTGATAAGTCTTTTCTTGTTGATTACCTCCTTGGTCCGGCAAGTAGCAACAAGGCGAGTTCTAACGCGTGCACTCGTTAAAAAGACTTCTAAACGAAAGAATTATCAATGCATGCAAAACACTATTCAAGAATTGTTTATTTACTATTAATACTTTGTTAATCGCTCATGGTTCCTACAACGCTAGTTGTGGGGTTTAGTTACCCATAGTCATATACACAATTCATTGTTTTAGATGAAAGAATTATGAAATTATGTAAGAAGAATAATAAACCCAGAAATTCAACTTGAATTGCAACACCAAAATCTTCAAAAGGAACTTAGGAAATTAATAATTGCTAAAGTTGCAAGTTAATCTCCCAAGTGAAGAACTAGAAAAGAATCATAATGTCTAAACCCCTAAAAACGAGGTTTACATGTCCTATTTATAGAAAACAAGTACTAGATTAAAAGGGAAACAAAATAAGGAAAGTTAGTTACAGGCACGTCTCTTCATTCCACGAGACTGACTAACGGACCGTCAATGGATCTACGGTCCGTGAGTCCCTTCCGTCAACCAGGACTTAGAAAATATTTCAACTTCCAAAAATAAACTTCTCTTAAGCAAACGACGGAACTGCAGTACGGACCGTAGATCGATCTACGGTCCGTCAATCCCCTTTCGTTGCTCCACACTTAGAATCTTCAAAAATCAGGTACTGGAACTCTCGCAGTTTCAATCTACGGATCAACAGTACGGACCGTCAATGGCCATCGTGGTTCCACACTTGGTCATATTTCCCTGATTTGCCTTCCATGCCTTCGCTTTTGATCTACGACCACCATCTACGGAGCGTCAATAGACCTACTATCCGTAGATCACCTCCATAGATGCCCTTTTCTGCATTTCTTTCAGCTGTCTCTTTATTTCTATGCCTGAACATCTTTCGTGCAAAATATGATAAAAACACATAAAAAACCATACAAAAAGGCACTAGACACAGACAACTTGTAAGTGAAATGTATTAGAGATACCGTAAACTCACGGTATATCACCTCCACATCATTTCAAGGGTAGTCACCTCTAGCCTCATCATTTAATATACATGTGAGTAAAACTTTCACATTCATTCAATCATGCATATCAATCAATTATAGAAAGTATCCCTTCCATACTACAACATCAACAATCAACAAGTAATAGTCTATGCTTTACAGTCAAAGCACTATATCTCATGATCGACATCTATGCTCTACTCTCGAGAAATTAACATCATGTTCAACATATATGCTACAATCTCAAGCATATCTAATTATAAATCATCAATCCAATAAGGATATATCTAACCCAGAGAGTTTCCCTCACATGACATCAAACCCAACTATATCAATTCAACCCAAAAATCAAAGGATAGGCATGGGAAAACATGTAATTTCATCGTAAATACATGCAATTCTATCAATTCAATCATAAATCATCATAATCCACTCAATTGGATCAACATTCATCACAACCCACAACAACAAAAGGAACCCTAAATAGAATTGGCAAATTCTTTTTCAAATTGTGAAATTCTAGGGGACTCCATGCGAGGAAGGATCCCATGGATGGAAAGCCATTATACCTTAGTCACAATGCCCACAAAATCTTGAAAATTTGGATACTTGACCTTGATCTAGCTTCAATCTCCTTCTTCTTCTTCCAACTTCTAGAGAGAGAATATTTGTGAGGAGTTTTGGGAATTCTATTGAAAGAATTTCTAAATGGGGGATTTTGGGGTTAAAAATACTTATATAAGTGTTTTAGACTTAGGCTAAACAACACCATATTGATTTAATTAAAATCGGAAAAGACCCTTAAACCCCTAAACTTTACTGCCAGGTGACGACCTACGGACCCAGTCGACGAACCATAGTCTGACCCACGGCTCGTCCTGGTGAGCCGTAATTCTTTATTTGAGATTTTCTTGGCATCGAAGACCCCATGACCCACGGGCCATAGTCCCACCTACGCTCCGTGGATGGGATCTGGTGCTACTTAAATTTTTCTTGGTCTTCCCCTTTTTTGGATATATATGTTACACTAGCCCTCTCACTTAGCCCTACTTTAGCCTACTAGGTGCTTGGGTGTTACATTATCTCTTCCTTGGGATCATTCATTCTCGAATGAGATTCTAAGCATGTTTCTATCCAAAACTATATACTAGCAACCCATCATGCATGCAACTCATCTAACTGCACACAACTAAGGAGGAAACATCATTTCCAAGATAAGCATATGCAATGCCCCTTAAGGGATTACGAACTACATCTAACAACCTAATAAGCATGAAAGCATAACATTTCTCACGTTCAAGGAGGAACTATCATCTACAACTCAAGAAAATGCTCAACACAATCTTATGGAGACTATATGCACTTTAATCTCAAAAGCACAAATTCAAGAAGGGGATCTCTACTCCAAATCAAGGCATGTTCCAGAACTCAACTCATCAACTCTAGAAGCAAATCATATTCAATACTCAACAACATGACGAAAATAATTCACAAAAGTCATTTTCTTTCAAAACCTAAGCTTTTTCATGAACATGCAATTTTAAGGAAATCATTGAAACACATAAATCACACATGATTGTGAACATAAACAAACGAAGAGGAACTCATTACCTCAAGCTAGAATAGAAGGAAAAAGATGGGGATATCTAGACATCATATCTGCTTCCACCTCCCAAGTAGCTCTCTCAACTCGATGGTTTCTCCAGAACACCTTAATGGAAGCTACCTTCTTATTCCTAAATCTTTTAACTTGCTGGTCTAAGATCTCAATCATGACTTCTTTATAAGAATGTTTCTCTTTCAGTTCCAACCCTTCTAGGGGAATTATGAATGTCGGATCTCCAACACACGTTTTAAACATAGAGACATGGAAAAACGGATACACCGATGCGTACTAATTTGGCAATTCAAGCTCATATGCAACCTTACCAACACATCTCAAAATTTGATATGGGCCTACAAAATGGGGACTAACCTTCCCTTTCGTAACAAACCTCATCACACTCTTCATGGGTGAGATTTTCAAGTAAACCCAATCATACACATCAAATTCAAGGTCACTCCTTCTAACATGAGATAAGACTTTTGTCGACTTTGGGCCATTCTCAAGCTCTCTCTAATGAGTTGAATCTTCTCTATAGCGTCATTACCTAACTCGGGCCCTATCAAGGAAACCTCACCTACTTCAAACCATCCGATAAGGGATCTACACCTCTTACCAGAAAGAGCCTCAAAACAAGCCATACCAATACTCGAATGGTAGCTATTATTATAGGGAAATTCAATCAAGGGTAAATTGTCATTCCAATTCCCCTTAAAATCTATCACGCAATCCCTCACCATATCTTCCAATGTTTGGACTGTTCTTTCTTCTTGTTCATCGGTTTGGGGGTGAAAGCTTGTGTTTGGCTTAACTTTAATGCCAAGACCTTTTTGGGACGACTTCCAAAACTAAGCATTAAACTGAGTACCTCTATTGAAGATAATGGACAAGGGCACTCCATGAAACCTTACCATATCCCTCAAGTACAACATACCATAATCTTTTTCCATATCAAAAACCATGACGGTAATAAAATGGTCCCACTTCGTCATTCGGTCTACTCTAACCCAAATTGGATCATATTGGTGACCAGTTTGTGGAAACCCTACTATAATGTCCATATTCAAATCTTCCCACTTCTAAGTTGGAATGGTAATATCTTTGGATAAAACAACTGATCTCTGATGCTCAACCTTCACTTGTTGGCAATTAGGACACTTAGCCACAAATCCCGCAATATACTTCTTCATCCCATTATACCAATAGATCTCCTACCAAATCACGGTACATCTTGATGGCTCGCGGGTGAATAGAATAGAGAGAACTATGTGCTTCAGATAAATTATGTTCCCTTAAGTCATCGACAATCGAAACTCATAAACGACATTGGTACCTTAGGAAACAATCTCCCTCTTGAGAGAAAGCCTCTACATACATCTTTAGTACCACTTCCTTCAATTCTAGTAAGGTCTGATCAAGACATTGATTTTCTTTAACATCGGCCACGAAAGACAATTTGGAACCATTATGGAACATAATACCACCCTTGGTGGAATCTACTAGGTGAACTCCCAATCGGGCCAACCTATGAACATTCTTAACCAACTCTTTTCTCTCATCATAAACATGAGCAACACTACCCATGGACAACAAACTAAGGGAATTCGCCACCACATTTGCTTTACCGGGGTGATAGAGAACAGTCATATCATAGTCTTTCAAGAACTCAAGCCACCTTCTTTGGCCAAGATTTAGATATTTTTGGGTAAACACATATTGCAAGATCTTGTGATCAGTAAACACATCAACATAGACCCCATACAAATAATGACTCCAAATGATTAAGGCAAATATAACCGCTGCTAATTCAAGATTGTGGGTAGGAAAGTTCTTCTCTTGAACCTTTAGTTTCCTTAACGCATAGGAAACCACCTTACAATTTTGCATAAGCACAAATCCCAATCCAACTCATGGAAACATTTCTCACAAACTTAGGACCATATAAACTTGGAGTACTTTTGAGTCAAAGTTGTCAAAAAGAAGCAATGGAGAAAAACACCTCAACAAACCTTCTATAATAACTGGCCAAACCCAAGAAGCTTCTAATATCAGTTGGTGATAGAGGTTCAGGCAAAATCTTGACCACATCCATCTTTTTTTGAACTACCTCAATACCCTTGCTTGAAACTATATGGCCAAAGAAAGCTACGGACCTTAACCAAAACTCACATTTACTAAACTTCGCACCGAGTTGTTGGTCCTTGAGAATTTGCAATACAATCGTCAAATGATCATTATGCTTAGTCTCACTTCTTGAATAGATCAGAATATCATCTATGAATATAAATACGAACATATCGATGAATTGTCTAAACACCATATTCATCAAGTCCATAAATGTCGCTGGGGCATTAGACAAACCAAAAGACATAACCAAGAACACATAATGACCATATCGGGTTCTAAAAGCCATTTTTGGAATATTTTCATCTTTTACCCTCAATTGGTGATAACCCGGCCGCACATCAATTTTGGAGAAATAAGTTTCCCCTTAAAGTTGATCAAGTAAGTCATCTATTCTTGGATGAGGATACTTGTTCGTGATGGTTACTTTGTTTAATTGGCGGTAATCAACACACATTCAGAGTGAACCATTTTTCTTATTAACAAACAACACTAGAACACCCCATGAAGAGATACTCGGTTGAATGAAACCTATATCCAATAATTCCTTTAATTGTTCCTTCGCCTCCTTATGTTTCATCAGAGCCCTTCTATAAGGAGGAATAGAGATAGTTTAAGTATTGGGGAGAAGGTCAATCCCAAAGTATATTTCGCTTTCAGGAGGAATACCGGGTAAATCATTAGGGAAAGCTTCCAAAAACTCTTTTACAATAGGGACAGACTCAATAGTAGGAGTTTCAGACTCCACATCCCTCACCCTTACAATATGGTAGACACAACCCTTCGAAATAATGTTCCTAGCTTTTAGGTCAGAAATAAATTGGCCTCTAGGCATAGAATTTCCCCACTTCCATTCAAGGATAGGCTTATTTGGAAGCTGAAATAGGACTACTCTAGTCCTATAATCAAAGAAGGCATAATAAGAATGCAACCAATCCATAACCAAGATGACATCAAAATCTATCATGTCAAGTTCTATCATATCAAACAAAGTAACTCTATGGGACAAAGAAATGAGACATATTCTATGAACCCCCTTAGCCACCACAGAATGGCCAACAGGGGTAGAGAGAGAAAAGGGTTCTAACAATATGTTAGGAAGCATATAGAATCTCATAGCTACAAAAGGATTCACAAATGAAAAAGTAGAACCCGGATCAAGTAAAGAATAAACATCTATCTGGAAGAATTTTAACATGCCAGTCATAACATCCAGGGAATTCTCTTGATCACCTCTACTTTGGAGAGCATAAAAATGATTCTCCTTAGGAGCATTTCCACCGGAAACCTGGACCGGATGAACGGTAGGGTTGAGCCCTAGGACGACCATCTCCATCATTCTTAGAAATCAAAGGACAATTCCTGATTTTGTGATGCGTTTTACCACACCTAAAACAAGCATTAGAGCCCACTAGACACTTTCTTTCATGATTTCTCTGACATTTAGCAAAAGTAGGCATAGGATGCCTGTTACCATCTTCTTGAGTTTTGGGTTAGATATCCTCTCATTACTAGGCTTTGGAGGAGCACTTGAGAAAACCTTACCTAGAGAACTTTCGTTGAAACCTTGAACGACCCCGTCTACCGAACCTAGCATGCAAGTAGTTACAATCATCCACCCTTGCTCTCTTTGCTTCTCTAGATCTTTCCTTGACGTTTTCTTTCTTAATTCTTTGGGCGTGAACCATAAAATGAGATATATCCATGTTATGGACAAGCATAGCAGTGCAATACTCTTTGACTATCCATGACATGTATATTTCTCGCCTCATGGTGCTTTCCCAACCAATTCAGGAGGAAATGCTCTAGAGAGGCAAAGAGAGCAAGAGTGCATTTTGGCAACTATTCACATTCTAGGTCCTGTGGATGGGGTCGTTCAAGGTTTCATCAAAAATTCTCTAGGAAAGGTTCTTCTAGTGCTCCTCCAAGGCCTAATGATTAAAGGGTGTCTAACCCAAAACCTAAAGGAGAAGGTAATAGGTCTTCGATGCCTATTTGTGCTAAATGTGGGAGAAATCATGAAAGGAAGTATCTAGCGGGTTCTAATGCTTTCTTTGGTTTTGGGAAGACAGATCACAAAATAAGGAATTGTCCTTTAGTTGCTAAGAATGATGGAGATGGTCGTCGTAGGGCTCAATCGTACACTTCATCTGGTCCAAGTGTTACTGGTGGGAATGTTGCTAAGCAAAACCGTTTCATGCTCTCCAAACTAGACGTGATCAATAGAGTTCCATGGATGTTGTAACTGGTATGTTAAAAGTTTTCTATATAGATGTGTATGTTTTACTTGATACGGGTGCGACTTTGTCATTTGTGACTCCTTATATAGCTATGAGATTTGATATACTTCCTGATGTGTTGATAGAACCTTTTTATGTCTCTACGCCTATTGGTGATTTTATTGTGTCTAAGAGGGTCTATAGGAGATGTCATGTTTCCTAATCTTTTAGAGTTACTCTTGTTGTTTTTATAGAGCTTGACATGATCGAATTCGATGTTATATTGTATATGGATTGGTTGCACTCCTCTTCTGCCTCTATTGATTGTAGGACTAGAGTAGTCAAATTCAATTTCCAAATGAGCCTATCCTTTAGTGTAAAGGGGGAAATTCTATGCCTACAGGTTAATTTGTTTCTTACCTAAAAACTAGGAAAATGATTTCTAAGGTTTGTATCTACCATATAGTGAGGGTGGTATGGGAGGCCGAGGCCGATATGATGTCCTGATATCCTCATCTTTTTCCTCCTACTATAGCTTGAGGAAATGAGTTCCTCTTGGTTTGGTTTGCTTCTGTTTGAAGTCATGTGTGCTTTATGCGTTTCCATCGATATCCTTAAATTGCATGTTCATGAAAAAGCTTATGTTCTATAAGAATTGGATTTTATGACATATTTTTCTGATGTTGTTGACTATTGATTATGAATTGCTTATAGACTTCATGAGATGAGTTATAGAGCATGCATTGACATAGAGTAGAGATCCCCTCCTTGAGTTTGTGCTTTTTGAGATTGAATTGTATATGAGCTCCATGAGATTGTGTAGAGCATTGTTTTTGAGTTTGAGATGATAGTTCCTCCATGAACATGAGAAATGTTAAGATTTAATGCATATTGGGTTGTTAGATGTAGTTCCTACTCCCTCATGGTGCATTGAGTATGTTGAGCTTGGAGATGATGTTTCCTTCTTAGTCATGTAGAATTAGATGTGTTGCATCTATGATAGACTCCTAGTCTTGAGCCTTTTTGTTTAGAAATGTGCTAAGAATCTCATTCGACGATGAATGATCCCAAGGGGGAGATAATGTAACACCTCAGATTCAAAAAGAGGTGAGGTTGTAGAAATTCGACTTGCAGGTGCCATCAACGAGGGCCAACCATGGCCAGTGGGTTGACCTATGGATCGTAAGTGGGGCCGTGGGTAGGCAACCTCAGAAAATGGTCCAAGTCATGGACCATGGTGGGACCTACGCCCCGTGGTCCCAACAACCGTCAATGGCCAAAAGTCTTTAACTAGACGACCATTGACTATTATGAACCGTAGGTCCATCCACGGTCCATCGATAATGGTCTCGTGGATGGGGACCTGGTAGTTATTTTAGGAACTAAATGGTCTTTTCCTATTTTAATTAAATCAATATGGTGTTGTTTTGCCTAAGCCTAGACAATTTATATAAGTATTTAGACCCCTAAACTCACTCAACGAAGTCATTCTCTCAGTTCCCAAAAGAAAACCCAAATACTCTCTTAAATATTCTCTCTCTAGAAGGTGGAAGAAGAAGAAGAAGAAGAAGAGAATTGAAGCTAGGTCAAGATCAAGTCTCCCAATATTCAAGATTTTTAGGGCATTGTCACTCCATCCCATGGAGTCCCCTAGAATTTTACAATTTGAAAAAGAATTTCTCAATTCTAGTTAGGGTTTCTTCCAATGTGGTGGGTTATGATGAATGTTGATCCAAGTGAGTGGATTGTGATTTTTTATGATTTAATTGATAGAATTGGATGTAATTAGGATAAAATTACATGTGCCCATGCCTATCCTATGATTGTAAGGTTGAATTGATATAGTTGGGTTTGATGCCATAGAGGGAAACTTTATGGTTTAGATATGTCCTAATAGGATTGATGAATCATTACTACGATTTCTTGAGATTAAATCATATATGATGAATATGATGTTAATTGCTTGAGAGTAAAGCATATATGATGATCATGAGATGTAGTGTTTTGATAGTAAAGCGTAGATAATGAATTGTTGATTGTTAAAGTTATGATATGGAAGAGATACTTCCAAAAATGTATTGCTAAGCATGATTGAATGAATATGAAATGTTTACTCACATGAATGATTCTAGGGTGAAAAGATTGCTCTCCTAAAATTAATCTAGGCTAAAAGCTTATGTAATTGATGATGCTAGAGGTGATTACCTTTGATTCACATACTCCTTAGACGTGAACAAGAGGTGAGTCCCCACGTTCTTATTATGTTGAATGGAGATGAAGGCGAGTAACCATGCTCCTTATGAAATGATGTGGAGGCGAGCACCCATGTCATATGATGATTTTTGATTATTGAAGTAACATAATTTCATGAATTTAGGATGAAATTACATGTACCCCTTATCCTATGATTTTAGGGTTGAATTGATATAGTTGGGTTTGATGCCATGTGAGGGAAAATCTATGGGTTCGATATATCCTTATAAGATTGATGATTTATGATTACAATTGCTTAAGATTGAAGCATATATGATGAACATGATGTTAATTGCTTGAGAGTAGCGCATAGATGATGATCACGAGATGTAGTACTTCGAGAGTAAAGCCTAGTCTATGACTTGTTGATTGTTGATGTAGTAGTATGGAAGGGATACTTCATCTAATGAATTGATAAGAATGATTAAATGAATGTGATAGGTTCACTCACATGAATGATTCTAGGTTGAAAGGATTGCTTACCTAAAATGAATCTAGACCAAAATGCTTAATGATTGATGAGGCTAGAGGCGACTATCCTTGACCTCTATATGCAAGGATATGAGGTGATTCCCACACTCCTTAGAATTGAGCAAGAGGTGAATCCCCACATTCCAATTATTATGAATGGACATGGAGGCGAGTAACTATGCTCCTTATGAAATGATGTTGAGGCGAATACCTGTGTCATATGATGAGGTTGTGGAGGCGAGTACCCGCAAACTAAAATTAAGGCAAAAGGCGAATACCGATTAGCCTTTATAAGCTAGGCATTGAGGTGAATCCCCATGTATTTAAAACTAAGTATGACTAATGTCATTATCTTATAAAGTTTATATTCTTAGAGTATTGCCAGATATGGCTTCCATGATGTAAGCTTGACTAGAGGCGGATGACCTATGTCTTGGCTAAGGATAACTGAGATTACTTAAGCATGTATTCCTCTTTCATTATGATGCTTATTATGTCTTGATTATGCTTATGTTGACTAATGCTTATGATTATGTTGTTTATGCTTGCCATCATATTTAGTTCTTGATTTTAATAACGCATACACTTGCCTACATTCTTATCAAATGTAGGGTCCAGTGACATTTATTCTCAAACTCATGGCTAGCTTCGTTGTTTATCAAGGAAGTGAAGTTTTGGTGAGTCCTCATTGTGTTCGAGAATGTGATCACCACATTCCTTTATGCTTCTCTTTTATGGCTTTGACTATTGTATGGGCAGCGTCCCAAGATTTATATTCTCTTATGTTAGATGGTTTGAGACAATTAATATAGACTTCCGCTCGTTTTATAAAAGACATTATTTGTATTGAAATTTTTTAAATACCCGCTTAATCCTATTACTTTATGTTATGATATGCTAAGTGGCTTGTATTAGGTCATCGGGGTCTTATACGCCTTGTTACATCTAGGGGGTACCCCTGGGTGGTGATACGGGTTGAGGAAGATTTTTGAAGAAAAGAGGATGTCTACGGACTTCATGTATCAAGGAGTGTGGGACACTTTTAGGTTCCATAAGTTTCAGAGATTCACATAGCCCTGAGGCTCATACATACCTTCCTGGGTCTTAGAGTTTTACACAAAGTATGGGAGGCTGGTTCTAAAGGGGAAGAAGAAGGGAAACACATTCGCACTAGTAGATCATGTAATGGTGTGAGCTAAAAAGGTGAAACGTAGCAGTACATACATTAATGAGGTGTTGGGGTGTACTATGAATGTGATCCATTTCTTGGTGGATCAGACACAAAAGAAGACCCTGGATGACCTAAAGGGGTGGTTGCCTCCTTTGATTTCTGACATCACACAACCATGGATCGACCCATGGGTCCATATTGAGATGAAGGGGCTAAATATAGTTGCGCAACATTGGTTTGGATTCATTCGGAAAGCATTGATGACTTCCCAAAATGAGTCTATACTATGACATCCTAAGGAGGCTTTGTTAGGTTCTATTATTAATCAAGATAGACGAAATCTCAGGTTGATCATTGAGCAAAAGATGGCCATAAGGGCCAAGCATAGCCATATATCGCTTCCTTTCCTGGTGTTGATCATAGAGTTGTATCGGCGTGCTCGAGTTCCCTTTGTGGAGAAGACAGATGTGGAAGTGACTCCCACTTCCTCTACTAACATCCTGAGGATTGAGGACAAGTACACTAGGGACGAGGCTGAGAGAAAGAGAGCAGAGTCAGTGGACACTTCTCCGGTTGTTGATGTAGAGATGCTAGAGACATATATCGCCCCTCTAAGTAAGGCTGGTGATCCCTTAGGTACCCCTAGCACTACTAATATAGTTCCTTTGTATTCTGCTACTACTATTATTGTTGTTGTTGTTGCTGCAGCCTATCCCCCATTGACAATGGGAATGCTATACAAAATGGGCCATCTAGCCTAATCTGTTGATGTACATGCTTTCCAGGTGGAGGCAGTTGTCATTAGCTTGACTGATTGAGAGGGCCATTGTTGCCGCACTAGCTCCTATCTGAGCTGAGTTGTCAGAGCTCTAGGAGTTGATCACCACACATTGCCTAGCTTTGGATGCCATCACGGTGCGAGTGGAGGCATGTGAGAAGGATGAACATAGTTAGTTGAAGTCACAACCTTGAGAGCCGATGTTTCTCGTTTGAGACATAATGTTGAAGAGCTCCAATACACGGATTTGTCTATATTTTTCCGCACTACCGACCTTCCTAAGATTTTGAGTAACGAGATGCCAACTATTTCTGAGATCCCTTTGGCTACAACCACCAGAGATGTTACAATAGCTGATGATGATGTTGAATCTGATGCCCCCGAGACTGATGAGGAAAAGCTTGGCACCCGTGATGCATTGGTATATGATTATGTGGAGGATCTAGAGGGTGCGATGGTACCGACGGCCATTGAGGCCTCTATTCAGGACACTTCGATGGTTGTCTCTAGTTGAGCAAATGATGGACATGAGTTGGGCACTGATGAATAGATTGAGAGAGCATCGAAGGTGCAGAGTTCACCTCAGGCTAAGCTTGACTGGGGGATCTTGACTTTCTTTTAGTTTTACTTTTGAGATCTTTTATTTATTTTGCATTGAGGACAATGGTATGTTTTGTTTGGTGGGTGAAGTATCTTCATACCTGCCTCTTTTCGGTTGCATTTAGCTTTTTATGAATGTTGGTTCTTGTCACCTTGTTCTGAATGTTTATTTTTGTGACTTTTGGGTTTTGAATTTTAATGTAAATGTTGGTTGTTGATCTGAATTAAACTTTCACCTCCTGATTTTTTTTAATGTGGCTTTTATGTTGCATATTTGAGTATCGCTTGAGATCAATACCGGTGACTTGAATAGTTCCGTAGTCTAGTCGGCCACTTTGGGCTAAGTGAGGGTTCAACAATTCTAGACTAGAGGGCAAGAGCCAAGGCAAAGGGCCAAGCACCAAGCAAAGGGCCAAGGGCCAAGGGCCAAGGCTGCCCCAACTTTCACAAGCACTGCCTCATCTTCAAGACCATCACCACATCCAGTAGTGAAGACCACGACAAATGGAGTGGTCCGTGCAACTTGGGCAGTAGCTCCGTAAAGGCTTCCTAAAGTTGGCACATTACCACGAGCAACTTCAAGGTCAGTGTGAAAACCACGACACGTGGGAAGGCTCGTGGTCATGCCTTAGACTAATGGGGGAAAAACCTTGTGTCCTAGCTACTGGACAATGGAACACGAGCTGGACCATGACGACTAGTGTGGACCACAGCTCGTGAGCCCTGTCGTGGTGCCTGGTACCATGCTACCTAAGTGAGGGCAAAATGGGAAATTTCTTCTTATCTCAGTATTAACTGAGATCATTTTGCATAGATTCTATACACCTATTTAACCTATTCTAACCCTTTAACCACCCGAATTATTTCATTATTTCCAAAACGCCCATAAGATCCCAAAGTTCATCCTCTAAAAAATCCTCTCCCTAGAAAACGCAAAGAAGAAAAAGAAAAGAGAAGAAGGGTTAAAGCTAGGTAAAATTCCACAAATGTTCAAAGCTTTTTGAGGTCTTTATAATAAAGGTGTTATAGCTTATTCATCCATGGATTTATCCATCCATGGAGCCCCCTAAAATTCCCCCGATTGTGAAGATGAACCCCAATTCTAGTTAGGGTTTCTCCCTATATTGTGGGTAATGTTGTATGTTGACCCAATTGAGTGGATAATGATCAATTATGATAGGATTAGTAGTGAATCATGTTATTATGATGATATTACATGTTTTCCATGGTTAAACTAGTCTAATTGATGAAATGGAAGTAATGTGGATTTATGCCTTGTGAAGGGAAATTGAAGATTCACAGATGATCTTCTAGAGTTGGTGATATGTATAGTAATTTTTCATGAGTAAAAGCATGTAGACATGAATTGAATTAGAATAATATATATGAGATGGATCATGACTAGTAAAGCTTGAGATTGAACCTTTATGATGAAATAGGACTAGAATCACTTAATAATGAAGTGTGTCATTAGAATGCCTTGAAATCTCGATATGTATGATGAATATTAGACGTAAAGCATTGAGAGGAAGGCTTGTAGTCTTGAATGCTGATTAAGGATTTGAAAATAAAGTCAATATGATGAATTATGTAGTTTATGCCTTTAAGAGTGAAGCTTATATGATAATGGGAGACTATTAGATAGAGCTGTTGTGGAAGGACTTTACCCACCTAAACTACCTCATGAATGTTTGAATGTATGAAGTAATAGAATCACTTGAGTTATGATGATATCCATGTCTAATGTAGAATTCGAGATGTGATGATTAAAGAAAAGTTTAGAAACCTCAAGGAGGTAAAGTATGAGATTCGTGGATGTTTTATGAAAATCTATGTATATTCTTAAGAACACTTTGAGAGTTAAGTGTCTATGATTATGATATGTTATTGTGTTGTGAAGGGATATTCTCACACACACTTATGCATGAGTATGATACGATATGAAAGGTTCTCTCACATACAATGATTGAAAGGTTTGCTCACCTAAAATGAATCTAAGTCCAAGGACTATGAAATATAGTAATTCTAGATTGAAAGGTTTGCTCAACTCTTTCTTTTCTTTTCACTCAAAGTTGGATGATTTTAGGAGAATGGGGATTTTGGGTAGATTCTGACTAGATTATTAGGCTTAGACTGAGTAAAACAACATAGTTTTGGCATCAAACGAGTAGTTTAAGTTCCTAATGCATAGGGGAAAAGAACAAAATGCCCGTGAATTAATACTAATGAAGTGCCATTCAAGGAGGGACTGGCGGGCTGTCATTAGAAGCACTTCCCGTCAACTGGGTCGTGGGTGGCCCTTCCTAACAGGGCTCTACTTCTCACGACCTAGGGGTACCCTCTAGATGTAACATGGTGTACTCGACCCTGAAGGGGTCTCATACCAGCTCATTAGCATATCATAACATAAGATAATAGAAAAGTGTGGAAATTTAAAACATTGTTCATAACAATCGAAGTCTCATAAAACGAAGTGGACATCTTATTACACTTGTCTTAAATATCTAATTAATACTTGAAAGGAGTTTGGGGCACAACCCATACAATGTCTGAACAGAAAAGAAAGACATAAAAGGAAAGGGGTGATCAAGTCCTCGGTGCTGCGAGGACTCACCAAAACATCTCTTCTTGATTTACTAAGAACATTGCCACGAGAATGGAAGTCAATATTGCCGAACCCTACATTTGATAAGAATGTAGGCAAAAGTATTTGTTAGTTCAATCATGAAATGATGGCTAGCCTAAATCCTCAACATAAGAATATAAGAGGCATTAGTCAACATCAGACATATACCATTATTATAAGAGACAATAACATAAGTCATAAGCATAAGAGATAATAATCATAACTTGTGAGCATAAGAGTTAGCATCATAGTCATAGTAATAATCAATGCACCTAGTTTAACATAACATAAGAGAAACAATTCATAAGACACCTCAAGGCAAGATTGTGTAATGCATGGATAAGACCCCATAATCCCACCCTTCCGAAGCAAGTCACTTTAGGTCCTCATTCATATTCATCATCTTTTGACCTCATCCTTATATTACTTCTCATAGAAAAGGGAAAACTCACCTATAGTCACACATGCATTGGAAGGCAACAATAGCAACAATCCAAACTAAGCATACATCATAAGCATATTCATTGCATAGATCATCATAACATAAGAGGAACATACCATAGATTCCATCAAAGCATACTTGTGCAATGCATGAATAAGACCCCATAATCCAACCCATGCTATGTAAAGCTTCTTGAGTAACCATAGTTCATAATTCATATTCTTGTTTAGGGAATAAGCCTTAACAAACATAGACCATGTGAGCTTAACATGGAATCCAGTGTCTACCCCACATCGAAAAGGGGTTTCTCTACTTGCCTAAGGTAGAACCATACTCTTAGCTTAGGTTGATCCAATAGCTAAGTAACTTACCGGGGCACACAGTTTATGGGATAGGAAATTGCTACTAGAAACTCGGACTCAACTATGGTAGAAGGTTTCCATCTCATGAGATACATACTTTGGGAACCCGGACTCAACTAAGGTAGAAGTAAGCAATTTGGAAAGCCACATTCAACTTGGATAAAAGCTTTTATTGGGAAGCAGGACTCAACTAGCGTAAAAGCTTCCATCTCATATTCAATATCCACTCGGTGCTAAGCATAATTCCCATTCAGTTCATATTAAGTCTTGACTTAAGTTCATATCTATGGAAGAATGTCTTCACACTCAATCGAATATAACTCATACTATAGATCATTAGATCATGCTTGAGAATAACCATTCACCGTCTATGTCTTCATATAGATGCAATAGGTTACAAACCTTTCAACCTTAGAATCACTATATTTGTGAGAAAACCTTTCACATCATATCATATTCATGCATAAGTGTGTATATGAGAATAACCTTTCCACAGCACAACAACTACATCATGAGCATATTCACTTTATTCTCAAAGTGTTCTTAAAGCATGTACATAACCTTCATAAAACATGCATAATATCATATAATTTCCCTTTCAAGGGTCAAAGCTCATATCAAATCAACACATCAATAATGATTACATTCGACATGGATATAATAATAAATAAATTAGTTCAATAACCACAAGCATAATCTCATACTCCACCTCCATGAGGTTCAAAACTTACTGTCCATCATCACCCCTAGGGTTCAATCTCTAGACATGGATATCATCCTAACTCATGTGATTCTATCACTTTATGCATTCAAACATTCATGAGGTAGATTAGGTGGGTAAAGTCCTTCCAGAACAATTCTATCTTATAGTCTACCATCATCATGTCCTTCCCTCTTAGGACCTTAACAGACATAATTCATCCTATTAGTTTTACCTTCAAAACCCTAGAAGTCAACATTTATAACTATAAGTCTTACTTTCAACAACTTTACTTCTTAAAATCATCATATGAACCTGGATTACAAGGCATTCTAATCACTTACTTCTTCTTAAGCAATTTTAGTCATATATCATCTTAAAGGTTCAATCTCAAGCCTTACAAGTTATGATCCATCACATATACATTATTCTAATTCAATTCATGTTTACATGCTTTTACTCTTGAGCAATTAATATACGTATCACTAATTCTAGAAGATAATATATGAATCCTCAATTTCCCTTCACAAGGCATAAACGCACATTACTTCAATTTCATCAATTAGACTAGGGTTAAGCATAAAAAAATGTAATTTCATCTTAATAACATGATTCACTACTAATTCAATAGTACACAAACAATATCCACTCAATTGGATTCATATTCAACTTAACCCACAATATTGGAAGGAACCTTAACTTGAATTGGAGATTTCATCTTCACAATTGTCGATTTAATAGGGAACCTTAATGAAGCCATTATACCTTGATTATAAAGCCTTAAAAGACTTGCAACAATGGAGTCTTGACCTAGCTTGACTCTTTTGTTCTTCTTCTTTGTAGAGAGAGGATTTTTGAGAGGGAATTGGGTTCTTTTTTGTGGGTTTTGAAATAATGATTTGGGATCACTAAATTAAGGGTCTAAAGTCTTTATATAGGTGTTCTAAGTAAGGTTAAAACGACACCACTTAACTGCTAATTAATTTCGGAAAGGACCAAAAAGCCCTCAGTTAAACGTCTAATTACCAACACTGCCTCACCCACGAGACCACTCCCATGGGCCGTGAGGGGACCCACGGGGCGTGTTGGTCATCAATGGGTGGTAGTCTTCAACTCCTCTTTCGGGACCCTGACCCATGACCCCTCACCCACGGGGCGTGGATCCCTTACGTGGGTGGACAATTTTGGGTAGATTTCTTGAGGAGTCCTAGGGTCCTCCTCAAGGACCCTTGGTTGGTCCTTGGGAAGTCGTACCTTGATGTTTTACCCCCAGACCCTTCATTCTAAGTATGGGAGGTTAAATTCATGACTCTAATGCTCACGTCAAGCTCTAGTTTAGCCTACTAGTTTCTGGGGTGTTACAATATCTCTCCCTTGGGAACATTCCTACTCTAATGACGATCTAGACACCTTATGGAAATAAAGACTCAAGACTAGCAGCCCATCATGTATGAAACATCAAAACAATGCACAATTCAAACAAGTAAACAACAACTCCATCTCAAACATAATCAATGCATCACAATGAAGTAGGAACTACATGTACCAACCCATTATGCGTGATACTCAACATTTCTCATAATCATATGAGGAACTACCTTCTCCAACTAAAGCATGCTCAACATAACATCATGGAGCCAATATGAGTTATACTCTCAAAAGCATACTAAAGCATGTTCATCATTTCATCTCATGAAGTCAAAAATGCAACTCATACAAAGTTCACTACAACATGAGGAACATATATCATGAAAACTCATTTTCTTACTAAATATGAATTTCTCAAGGATATGCATAACATAAGGAAATCATGAAAACACGTAAATCACACATGACCCCAAAATAGAATACAACTAAGAGGGAATTATCATCTCAAGCTAAAGGAGGAATGGAAGGAAAAGGATAACGATATCGGGACATATCATTGGCCCTTGGCCTCCCAAGTAGCACCCTCACTAAAAGATCGCTTCTTAACAGTTTCATGGAAATAACTTCCTACACTCTTTTATTTCATAACTTTCCGGTCTAAGATCCCTACCGGTATAACTAAATTAGGGAGATTCTCATTAACTCCCAACTCTTTTTAAGGAATTATGAATGTCGGATCTCCAACACCCTTCTAAATCCAAGAGACATGGAAAACCAAATACAACAGTACCACTCATTAAGCAACTCTAGTTCAAAAGTAACCTTACCAACTCCACTCAAGATCTTATATGATCCTATAAAACTGGGACTAAACTTCCCAAACTCACTATACCTCTCAAGGTGAGAACTTCAAGCCAACCCACAGCATGAACATTAAAAACACCAATGACCTTGCTATCTAAGCACATCATCTTCCCCTTGGGAGTAAGCCTAAACCGACTTTCTAAGCACCATTTCTTTCAACTCTAAGGTCGGATCAAGTTAACACTAAGCTTTTATATCCTTCACATAAGATTATTCTAAACGGTGGTGAATTGCACTTCTACCTTTCTTAGAGAAGCCTACTCATGAAACACATCTTGGCATTACTTAAACACCCTTATTCATCAAATATATCCACATACCCCAATACTAATCATGACTAAGTCGGGTTATACCAGCAAATAAACATAACCATAATGCAACCCATTCATACTAAGACAACATCAAGGTCTATCATGCCAAATCTATCAAGTCATAAAAGACAAGCAACACTTGAATCTAAATAAGCAAAAAACACATATCGGTAGCAACATTAAGAGGAAACTCTTGTCCACCTCTAATATGGAGACATACGACCTAATTTTATTCCTCTCTCTTCCCCTAGCAATAAGTACCGAGCAATCTCTCGTTTTGTGCCCACTCCTACCACAACCATAACAACCCTCCATACCGGCAAATCATCTAACCGTATATCTTTTGCCACATCTAGCACAAGTAGGAAATAGGAGTCTAGTATCGTTTCCTTGAGACTTAAGGTTAGACACCCTTTCTAAGTCATATTTTGGGGAAATCCCAGAAGGACCTTGTCCGGAGAACCTTTCGAGAGAAGAATTATCATCATCAATCCTAAAACTCTTGTTCTCCCTAAACCTTTCTTCGAGTTTCTCTACCTCAATTTGTTAAGAATAAATCATAAGGCGAGAAATATTAATTTCATGATCCAGCCTGGCCATATGACATTCTTTCACTACTAAATCGAACACTACTGACACAAACTTACTTATTCCCGACCTAGGATCATACACTAGAATTGGAGCATATTTAGACAATTGGGTGAACCTCAATGCATAATCCTTAACACTAATATCACCTTGACTAAGGTTAATGAACTCAAGTACTAAGCTTCTAACTTTAAGGGGAAGAACCTATCTAGAAAAGCACTCTTGAACTTCTCTCGCTCTATGGGACCCACTCTTACCTGCCTAGCCTCTTTCCATTGATCATACCACATTTGTGCAACATCTCTCAATTGGTAAGCAGCTAATTTTGCCTTCTCTATCGAAATTACTCCCACAAAGTCGAAAACCTTAGAGACCTCATCTATAAACACTTGAGGATCTTCCTCTATTTTTGACCCATGAAATTCTAGAGTTTCTATCCCAGCCTAAGCCAATACTTGAAAACCAAACCTAAACTTCTCATTTGTTACTTTCTCTTCCACTTGGCCCATTGGAGCTTGTGGAGGAATATCTTGTCACGACCCAAGGGTACCCCCTAGAGGTAACATGGCACACTTTACCCCGAAGGGGTGTCATACAAGCCCTTAGAATATCATAACATAAAGCATTAGAACAATAATAGTCAAAACGCATTTAAATCCAAAAGTAATCTTTATAAAGGGCAACATAAGTCTAGACTAGTCTCAATTAGTATTCTGTTATAATAGTCCAAATGAAAAGGGACATAGTCCATAAAATATAGTTTGAAATGAAATACTATAAATGAAACTCAAAGTGAATCTCCCGTCATCTAATCATGATGACTCACCACAAGCAAAGAGAATAGTCAAATCAAAGCTTCAACCAAATGATAACCACCTTAAGTACCAGAGCCTACACTTTGGAAAAAATGTAAAAAATATGGGTTAGTACAAAAATGCACCAAGTATGATAGTCATGCACAAAATCATCTAAAATGCTAAAAAGGACATTTTACTTGAATGCATGCCATTTACTAGTTGAAAACTTCATTTTGAAGATAATAGAGAGGTATAAGTCATAAGCATGTTCATTACATAATTCATTACATCATAAGAGAACCACACCATGAGTATTCTCAAAGCATACTTGTGCAATGCATGAATAAGATCCCATAATCCCACCCATACTAAGTAAAGCTTCTTGAGTAATATAGTTCATATTTCATATTCTTATTCATACTATCATAACGGGAGATTAGCCTTAACCGGCATAGACCATGTGACCTTACCATGGAATCTTGTGTCTACCCCACACTGAAAAGGGGTTGTCCTACTTGCCTAAGGTAGAACCATACTCTTAGCTTAGGTGGATCAACTAGCTAAAGACCTATGAGGGAACATAGTTTATGGGATAATGGGATTGCTACTAGAAAACCTGGCCTCTACTAACGTGAAGGCTTCCATTCCAAGAGATTGTTCTTAGAAACCCGGTATCACACCCCAACCCTACGTGACGCAGACAAGTACCATATGAACACATGCTTTACAAGTGACCTATGAGGAGAAAGTAAATTACTATGCTGATAGATTTACTAATGAGAAGCTTCATATACAACACATGTTGACTAGCTGAGTCGATACATGTGACAAGTGAAAGTACGAATACAGATGATAGCTTTACAATGTCTACAAAGCCTCTACTGGAATCTGTGACTGTACCCCCATGAAAATACGCATAGTAAGACTCGAAAAAGATGTGAATTAACCTAGAGCTCACCAACAACCGCAGAGTATCATGTGCTTCTATTGGGGAGATCTACTAGTTGAGTACATGTACTTGCAGCATGAAATGCAGCGTCCCCAATAAGGGACGTCAGTACAAAAAAATGTACTGAATATGTAAGGCATAATATAACCACATGTAAAATGAGAGCTCAAGTGAAACGTAATACAAATAGATAAGGATTTAAGACCACCTTTGCTTATACTTTTGGAATCCTATATCTTACATTCTTTTCTTTACTTTTCTATGCGTTATAATTTTATAAGACATATGAAACAATGACCAGCTAATCAGTGGTATAAGTGGATAACCCATGCTAGGCTTTTTCCCCTGAGTTGCCACCCTTCTATATCAATTGGGATCGGCCCATGCTAGGCTTTCACCCCTAAGCTGCCACCCTTCTATATCAATTGGGATCGACCCATGCGAGACATTTGCCCCTAGGCTGCCACCATAATTATATAGATTGCTTCACGTAGATTCTTTAATGTTTGAGATTGTTGTTTAATGTTCATAACTCTTTTGAGATTGCTCTTTTGATGATCATAACTCTTTTGAGATTGTTGTTTTGGTGGTCATAATCATTATTAAGATTTGGAACTATAGACCATTCAGTAGAAGAAGACATGAATACGGACTTACGATAATAACAACGACATGGGAAGCAAATGTGATACCAACGTAATACTTAGGAGCTTATATGACTTAGTAAGCATTTTGACATCTCAAATTGAAGCACCTATCAAGTGAACACATTTAACATTCAACCAAGAGATTTGAACTCTATATGATAGTCAAATAATCACTAACTAATATCAAATATAAGGTTTACATGAACGTGGATCCAAGGTAGAACGTGGGCGGATTCAACTTAATGACAGATACATATTCCAAGTAAGTACATATTAAATGTACAATAGAGAAAGTAGGTATCTTGTGAGGTAACATTATAGTCTAACAGAATGGGAGTAATAACAAATAAAAGCAACATATGAACATGTGACAAGATGACATATATATAGACAATTCAAGCAAGTTGGCTTGATAAGGGCAGATTGTATATCCAACATATAAACATATGTACCATGTGTAATCTAGGATCATTTTGATTTATATAAGGTAAATACGTGCCAAGTGTACTTTGATGATGAAACAAGTTTAAACCTTGCATGCTAATACTTGGTAGAGTAACCACGTACATTTAGTAACAAACTCATATTAGAGTACTCCTTTAATGCTCTAGGGAGTAGGAACTGGAACTATGGCTCAGTCACTACCAAGGGCACTTAGAGAGCTTACATTTTGTAATATAAGTGTTGATCCATGCCAAAGAAATAGGAAATCGAATTGCCTTACATACCTTGCTATGCAATTCAAAAGTATGACTTACGTTCCTTCTCTTCGGATTACTAATCTACAATAAAATAAGTTGTAAGACTAGTATTAATAGCTAATCAATAAATTTGAGCTACTTGATCTCACCAAAATAGTAACCAAGCAGTAAGCATGTAATTTATCTTGCCAATGTTTTCTTTTCTTCCCTTTCCCTTTAATCACATTTATATACTGTACAACCTTCGTATCAGGTCCTCCCCAAAACTCACTACAATATTTAAGTCCTTTAACGTCTCCATAACTTCCCCACACATCCAGTGACATCCCTTATTATACATACATAAAATAATCCTTAAACATAATAATGTAACAGAAGCAATATGAATCATGGGTTCTGATCATCAGCACTTGAAGAGCTAATATTACTTTTGAAATGCTCAAACAAGCTCATAACTGAATTTGAAGGGGACTCCTCTCCATGGTTGTCCCAACATGCCCTAACCACTAGAACATCCTCCCCAATAATACACCATGTAGAGGAACATTTACAACTCACTTACACATACCAAATGTCCTAATTAACTCAAGAACAAGAAGGAGAAAATTGCAGTAGCTTACCTTGCTGGACAAAACTACTACTTGCTAAGACTTAGATTCTTCAAGGTAAAGGTTGTACTCCTCAAATTTTCTTAACTCATATCTTCCAATAGCTTGAACTCCCTAATATTCAAGAACCCTAATGGTATTTAATGGCTGTTGTATGAATCTAAGAGAGAGAATATAGAAATCTCTAGAATTCAGATTTTTTTGTCAAAGTAAAAATGGTTGGAAAAAGCTGATATCAATCCCTTTAAAAGGGACCTATTTTGGCCGACTTTCTCACTCATTTGGGCCATAAATTATCAAGTAAGTGATCCACCTACTTGGAATTTTCACTTGGGCCTTTTGGACTTAAGCATATTGGGCCTTGGCTATCCATTTTCCCCTTATTCTTCTATTCAACTTGGGCCAGATAAATGCAAGTAGGTGGTAGTCTACTTGGCCCAATAACATGGTCAAAAAAGTCTTAGTAGGTGATGCACCTACTTAGTACCTTGGGTGGGTCAACAGGTTAAAGTAGGTGATGCACCTACTTGTCACCTACTACCTTAAGTGTAGTCAAGCAAGCGCATCAGTATTTTATTCCATTTTTAGACTTTAATACCTTTAACTTAACTTAAAACGTATATACAGTATGTCAGTTTAAACTTTAGACTCAAATACCACCTTATGATCTCAAGTTTAAATAATTCCATCGATTTCAACTTAATCAGGTCACATTAAAATATACGGACAGTTCACTTTAAACCTATTCTATTATCACTAGTTGCATAGGAAATTGAGTCCATAACTATACCACAAGGAAATATATAAGCGTCATATAAATAAAACTAGTACATATAAAATACGGGGTGTTACACCCGGCCTCTACTAACGAGAGGGCTTCCATCTCATATCACAATCCACTTGGTTCTAAGCATAATTCCCATTGAGTTCATGGTAAGTCTTGGCTTAAGTTCACAATTACGGAAGAATGTCTTGACAATCAATCCATATAAATAATACTACAGCTCATATATTCAATAGGTGAGAGTTGTCTTCCAACCTTATAATCACTACATGTGACAAACCTTTCTCATCATATCATATACATGAATAAGTGTGTAGATTAGGAAGACTTCGAAAAAAACAACAACTAGATCATAATCATATTCACTTTACTCTCAAAGTGTTCATAAAGCATATTCATAATTCATGTAACACCTCGGAAAAACTAGTAGGTGAAACTAGAGCCTTACGAGTGTATTGTTGAAGTTAATGTAGTAAAATGAGTTCCTGAGTTTAGGTAGAGGGGTTTAGGGGTTAAACTTTAAGGTATGACTCTCCAAGGACTAACCAAGGGTCCTTGAGGAGGACCCTAAAGCCTAACCCCAAGATTGCCCCAAAGAACCAAAAGCTGCCAAAAATTTCGGGACCTATGGATGGGACCTACTGGGCATAGGTCCATCCAAACCTCGTGGAACTGATGCTTATTGTGACCAATGACATTGACCTACGGTATGAGTGTCTACGATCGTCGATAGTATAGTAACCCAACTACAGTTTGGGGTCGCATCCCAGGGGAGTGGTTTTGAGAATTGATAGAAAAATAAAATTTAGCTCTAACTAGTCATAGCTAAAGACATTAACGAATAAAAACATAGTAAATCAAATGGGGTGACACAAAAGTGTCAAATCTCAAATGGGGGTTTTGTCACAAGTAGTAAGAAAAGCAAAAATTAACAAGAAAATCAAGTATGGGGAAAGGTTCTTGGGGTGTGACCACAATAAAAGATGAGATAAATCGTTGGCTACGTGCTTTCAATAGGAAATGTGCAAGATAATAGTTACTAGGCTAAGTTTTAGATGGAAATAAGTTCCCTCTCGGGCAACTTACCCCGTCTCAAATGGGTTCCTCTCGAACACCCATTTGCCCCATGAAGACCAGCCTACGCCTTAACCCACTCACTCTCTCGAGGTGACTGTTTGTATATGGGACTAGGGCTCACCCTCTCGAGCTAAACCTCATGTCGACCCACTCCTTAGGCCATCAATCTAGTAGTCTTGGTTTCGCGACCTCCCTCTCAGGCAAGTCGAAAACACAGGGGTGGTTTTGTATTTGCAACTACAAACCCATTAAATTAAACCACAACCACTAGGTGAAATCACCATTTAAATACATCTAACCTATCAGCAAGCAAGACCCAACAACAATATCAAAACATATTTTCTAAATCATACCCCAAGAATGGGGGGTTTTAGCCACATATCAAGAAATAACAAAATACACCTAAAATGATACAAAAATGAAATGGGTATAAGAAATTAAACCTTGATTTAAGCAAAGGTAAAACAATGGAGAAGACTCACTTACAACTTGGGGAAGATGAAATCCTTCTCTCTTCAAGTATCCCACAAAACCCTCACCAAACTTGAGAGAAAAATATCTAAAGAGTACTATTCTATTGTAAAAATTATAATCATGGTTCGGGACTTCTAAAATTAATAACAAGTTTAGTATTTATAGCCATCAGAAATTAGTGCTGGTGGATAGCTCGGTGAAGTTAGTCTAGTTGACCGAGTCACTCGGCGACTCGCCTATCATCTGTCTCATCGCCATTTAGTGCTTGCCTTTAGCGTTTTCACATTCTGGACCATTAGGCGGTATAGTACTACTTCGTGAAACTATTCAGCGAAACGCCGACTGCTCATTTCATCGCCTTTTTTATCCATTTCCTTCAAGGCTTTGCGTACTGGAACAAAGGGCAGAGTCTATCCTTTCGACGAAACACCAAAGACTCTTGGTGATGCTCAAGCTTCAGCTTCTTCGTTCTTTGTAGCCCTTTTGTTCCTTTTTTTGCCTAAGTGTCCATGCTTCCCCTAAAACTTCAAATACCTGAAACTTAAGAGTTTCCATTAGATATTGAGACAAAATAGGCATTCAAGGACACAATTTCTATCAAAATAAATCCCTAAATAAGTCCAATTCATGGACTCATCAACACCCCCAACTTAAACTCTTGATTGTCCTCAAGCAAACTTAAATTTAGCCGTTCAAAAAGGGTGTCTCAAACAGTGCTACACAAGACTCAATAATGAGTGCACACAACAAGACTCAATTTAGATATGCAAGGATCAATTGTGTACTCGAAGATTCAAAATTGTCACACCATTACCAAAGATTCTCATGCTCGCAATACTTGCTACTTGTGCAAGTTCAAGGTCAACAAAAAGTATCTAAATACCCTCACATAAAGAATTATTTCATATTCACACACAGAGGTTAATCAATTCAAGATCAGGAATCAGATGCAACGCTCACACTCAAAAAGAGGAACACAAGGCATGTTTTCACCCATAGGTTTGCCCTTATTTTCAAATCGACTTTCGATTCGGCTTACTTAAGATCAAAAAAGGTCTTTCTAAGGTTTGTAATGGGGCTAAGTGCAAAGGTATGGTCATTTAGGCTCAGTGACTTTTTCCTCGTGAGGTGTGGTATTCTCAAGACATTCTATTCTTTTCCTCTATCAATTCTTTTTCTAGTGCTTCTAAGTCACCTCTTTATTCATCTTCATGGATTTCTTAGGACCCGATCTCCTTTGTAATTTATACCTTTTTTTTTAGTCGAAAGGGTGCCATTATACCATGGGTTAAGGGGTCTAAGTTGGCTATTCACTAAATCACAAATCAAGAGGATTAAAGGTAGTGGGTCATGTATGGTCTAGGGTTCATCAAGGTTCTTCCAAAGAAAGGTAAGGCTCAAAGAGTGTTCCAAAGAGTTCCACACGCTTACGGGTAGGCGACAAAAGAGGTTTATGTCAAATTTTGGCTCACACTCTTTAAATTGCCTAAGATCATCTTAAGAGGACACCTTTCTAAATCAATCAAACTAACAGGGCAAATTCTAGGTTTATACATGCATGGATCAAAGCAAGCTAATCACACAAGGCATTGATACTTAAGTCAATCAAGACTACACACTTTCGCTAGTGTGCAACGGTCGTAACAAGAGAATCAATTCGATAAATGACTAATCACAATGAGATGCAAAGATTTCACATATTGTCTATGCAACTTCATTTGGCCTCATCATACCCATACATTCATGTTCGTTCAATTCAAAGCACTATTAAAGTCATCAGTATTGATCGAAACCGAGACTTAAATTTTTGTAAAAGAACAGCCATATTCAACTCGCGAGGGGTGGCAAAAATGTGAAAAAAATTTAAAAATTTTCGGATAAGGGTCAAAATTATTTTGCAATTAAAAGTAAATGGAGCCACGAAACATCCACAAAAAAGCAGTTATTAACACAATTATAAACAGACAACCTAATTGTATTCAAAACATGAATGATAAATAGCACACAAAATTGTGGGCTTCATCACACCACAAATGAAATGCATTTATCCTCAAATGTAAATAACAAACATCTGAAAGTACAAATAGAAAAAGGCAGAGAGTGAGGCAACGGATAATCCTAGTTAAGTAGTTGCCTCATCTGTCGGGGCGGCTTGTTTGAGGTGGGGATGTTAAGCGGACTGCTGAGTGGTTCCTCAAATTCTCCACAGCTTTACTAGGTAGCCTAATGCGTCTAGTTACAACCCACGTTCTCCAATACTTCACAAACACCTTTTTGGACTAACCAATTTAAAGTGTAATCCATGTTCCGAGCACAAATTTATAACTGAAAAACTTAGATAATGTAGGAATATATCAGGATTAGTGTGCGAAAATGCAGTTGGAGGAATGAAAGCGTGTAAAAGTGAACAAGTTGTAGAATTTTAACCCCTTCTTATTTGTAAACTGTCCAGTTCATGCTCATTTGGCGGCAGTAGTCTTGATTATTGAGTCAGTCGGCATTTCACCTAAATTTTTTTTACCTCGCCGAGTTTTACAGAACTTTACAAGAAATTTTGAATTTTCAAACGGAGATAAATATCAGAGTCGCCGATATTGTTGGCCATTCATCAATACTTTTCTGGGTGTGGAGAGTTTTACAGACTCCAATTTCTAAGCTATCTTGGGTTGAACGACGGAATTGATTTGGTGCACCGACCTCTTTGGCGACTCGTCGACTAGATCTGTTGCTTGCCACCCAACACTTTTTCTAACACCTTCTCACACTCCAACTTGTACAAACAACACACTATTATTTTACCAATACGAAAATATAAAATATTAAGGGGTTTTGGGTTTTCTCCCAAACAATGCCTTAGTTAACGTCGCGGTACGACGCAAGTCAACAACTATTATTCATCCTCGGAGTCGCCTATGTTGTAGTTAGGCGAGTCCTCGGCAAATGGTGGGTAATGACCTGATATTAAATGGTCGATTTAAGCATCCTGCAGCTGAATAGTCATGGAGTGAGAGGTCGACACTTCATTTAGCATTTCGATGTTTTCCTTCATCTCATTCAAGATCTCCTTATGTGCCTCAATTTTTTTCTGAATGAGTGAGAGAGCTTCATCACCTTGCACACCTCCTTGCTTCTTCCCATGACTATACTTTCAGAGAGAGAAGTGCTTTTATTTTACGATGGCTTGTACTTCCAATTCCGTGACTCCGTTGGATAGAGCATCTAACTGGGTAACTAGTGTGTCCTACTCATGCTTCTTTGCTGGCTTCTACCATGCCATCACGGAGTTTTGCTACAACTTCATAGGGCTGGTGTAATATACCTCCCTGGCAAAGTTGATCGTCTACACTTCTATTCTCGGGTCTAAGGCCCCTATAGAAGCATTCCAGTAGTGTTTTGTTCGTTATCCCATGAGATGGGAATGGTTGCAACATAGCTTGAAACTTCAGCCACATTTCATGAATCGTTTCATCCCCCACTTGTTTTAACGTCAGGAGTTTTTCCCTCAGATTTAACAATTTCAAGAGGGGATAGTCTGTATGGTATAGATAATGATCGTCCATTCTTATTTTCCCTGGAATGATATTCAAACTAGCAAAACAAAACTACAACTGAGATTAGTAAAGCTAAAACTAAGAAGAATCACCAATTCTACATAACTAAGAATTCCAAAATAACACCAATCCCTGGCAACGGCGCCATGTTGATGCTTATCGTGACCAATGACACTAACCTACGGTATAATTGTCTACGATCGTTGATAGTTTAGTAACCGAATTAAAGGTTGGGGTCGTGTCCCAAAGGAGTGGTTTTGAGAATTGATAGAAAAATAAAATTTAGCTCTAACTAGTCATACCTAAAGACATTAACGAATAAAAACATACTAAATTAAAGGGGGTGACACAAAAGTGTCAAATATCAAATGGGGGTTTTGTCACAAGTAGTAAAAACAGCAAAAATTAACAAGAAAATCAAGTATGGGGAAAGGTTCTTGGGGTGTGACCGCAATACAAGTTGAGATAAATCGTTGGGTACATGCTTTCAATAGGAAATGTGCAAGGTAATAGTGACTAGGCTAAGCTTTAGATGGAAATAAGTTCCCTCTCGGGTAATTTACCCCATCTGAAATGGGTTTCCTCTCAGACTACCATTTGCCGCATGAAGACCAACCTACGCCTTACCTCACTCACTCTCTCAAGCTGAGTGTTTGGATATGGGACTAGGGCTCACCCTATCAGGCTGAACCTCATGTCGACCCACTCCTTAGGCCATCAGTCTAGTGGTGTTGGTTTCGCGACCTTCCTCTCGGGCAAGTCGAAAACACAGGGGTGGTTTTGTATTTGAAACTACAAACCCATTAAATTAAACCACAACAACTAGGTGAAATCACCATTAAAATACATCTAACCTATCAACAAGAAAGACCCAACAACAATATTAGCACATATTTTCTAAATCACACCCCAAGAATGGGGTGTTTTAGCCACACATCAAGATATAACAAAATACACTCAAAATGATATTAAAATCAAATGGGTATAAGAAATTAAACCTTGATTTAAGCAAAGGAAGAAGAATGGAGAAGAACTACTTCCAACTTGGGGAAGATGAAATCCTTCTCTCTTCAAGTCTCCCACAAAACCCTCTCCAAACTTGAAAGAAAAATATCTAAAAAGTACTATTCTATTGTGAAAATTATAATAATGGTTCGGGACTTCTATAATTAATAACAAGTTTAGTATTAATAGCCATAAGAAATTAGTACTGGCGAATAGCTCGACGAAGTTAGTCTAGTTCACCGAGTGACTCGGCGACTCGCCCATCATCTGTCTCATCGTTGTTTAAAACTTGCCTTCAGCGTCTTCATGTTCTGGACCATTGGGCGGAATAGTAATGCTTTGCGAAACTATTCAAGGAAGCACTCACTTCTCCTTTCATCGCCTTTTTGATCCTCTTCCTTTTGGGCTTCGCATACTGGAACAAAGGGCAGAGTCTATCCTTTCGGCGAATCACCAAAGATGTTTGGCGATGCTCAAACTTTAGCTTCTTCATTCTTTCTAGAGTTTTTGTTCCTTTTTGCGCCTAAGTGTCCAGGCTTCCCCTAAAACTTCAAATACCTGAAACTTAAGAGTTTTCATTATTTCTATCAAAATAAATCCCTAAATGAGTCCAATTCGTGGACTCATCAGGAACCAATCCGTAGGTCAAGGCCCCAAGATGTTGTGTTGCAGATCCCACCCACCATGCTGTAGAACGGGGCATGAGTCCACTCATGGTCCGTGTGTCAACGGCATGAGTCACACCTGTAGAATCTGCCCAAACTCGGCCAAGGCTTATACATTTTAGGTATTTCCAAATTAATTAGTTAATGAAGAGGGACGATTTATATTGTTTTATTTCACTTATTGAAGGATTTTTAAACTATTAACCACCCCTTTACAATTTATTATTCCCAAACCACAAAAAAAATAGAAACCACCTAGTCTTCAAATAATTCTCTCTCTAGAAACTTCTATTGGAGAAGAAGAAGTCAAGGTTTATAGCTCAAGAGTTCGGCTTTCTCACTCAATTTCTTGGACAATATTCACTCAAGGTATGGTAATTATCATCTATGGGTAGCTTTCACTCATAGAGTCCCTCAAAACATGATTTCAAAGTTTCCAAATTCCCCCAAAAGTTAGGGTTTCAATCTAAGTCATGGGTTCAACATCAAAACGTTTTCAATGATTGTTTTATGATGGATTATGATTGAATTGAGGAATTTAAGTTTATTTATGATGAAATTCCCCCATGAATCCCCCAAAATACTAAATTGTGAATTTATGATGTGGGTTGATTGATGATGGATGCATGATAATTGATTATGTATACACTGATTGAGTTATTGAATCGTGATATTCTCCTTATCTAATGTAGTATTCTAGATGTTTGGGTTGAGATTGATTCATAGACTTGAAAGGAAATTTATGAAGAATTGATGTATAATCATGATGTTATGTATATGCTTAATGATTTCAATTAAAGTAATGTGATCATAATTACAATACAATTGTGTTATTATTGAAATGTTATTCTCAATTATACACTTGTGAATGATGATGATAGAATGTAAAAGGTTTCTTCAATGTAATATTACATCTTTAATTGGTAGGCTCAGGTCATCCTCTTCTCGTGTTAATGAAAGTGATCTTGATTGAAGTACCTTGAATTGGTAGGTTTAGGGCATCATCTTCTTGTGTAACTAATGTATCTTGACTAAATAAACATTGAATCGGTAGACAAAATGGTGGTAGCCCTATCATAAATGATTAATGAAGTATTCTAAGTCTATGTCTTGAACCGGTAGACCTAATGGTGGTAGCCCTTCATGATGAGTCTATGAACTACTAATGTAATGATGAACCTTGAATCGGTAGACCTAAGAGTGGTGGCCCTTTCTTGAGGATTTAATGAGCTATCCTAATAATGTACCTTGAATCGGTAGACCTAATGGTGGTGTCCCTTTCATGTTTAACTGTAGTTTGAGTCGGTAGACCTAATGGTGGTAGCCTTCTCAAGTATGATAATGTTAATGAGAATGAACTACTCTATGGGAATGCAAGCTTAGTACCGAGTGGATATGGTAAAATTGAAGCTCTCCCTACGTTAGGTCGGGTTTCAATGAACATCTTTCTTATCCCATAAATATGTGCCCACATAGGTTATTAGCTAGTGAATCCACCTAAGCTTAAATGTTACCAGCCCTACCGTAGGCAAGTACACCAGCCCTTTACGGTGTGGGATAGACACCAGATTCCCTGTTAAGCTCACATGGTCTATGTCGGTTAATGATTATTCCCATCATGTGAGATACGTGCTATGGTTACTCCAGAAGTTCTATGACGTGTGGGTGGAAGTATAGGATGCCATTCATGCATTGCACAAGTAGACTTTGAGAGGGCTATGGTGTGATTCTCCAATGTCTTAATGTCTAATGAAATGAATGTGCACCTAATGAAGCTAACGAGAATGTTGATTTAAATACTTAATGAAATAATGAATGATTTACATGGAAATGTTATTATGAGTTACTTTCCTTGTCATGACTTACTAAATGTGAATGATCCTTATGCATGAGTATTGACTAAAGATTAGTATGAAGAATGTTTAGTTCATTTATGGTTGCCTCAAAGTGGTACTTAGTATGAATGGTAGTATGGGATGCCAGTTTTACATTGCACAAGTATAGCTTAGAGTTACTTAAGGTGATGGTTCTAATGTGTTTTATTGACTTAAATGATGATTATACTTGTATCATGTGCCTTTTATACTAAAGTTCATGATGTTTTCTCAAAATTGGCATATAGCATGGTTTTCAACCAAAATGTCCTTTCTAAGCATGATTTTGCATGACAATCATTGATTAATATATCAAGTAGCATTTCATCCAATACTAAATGCCAACGGTCGTTCTTCAGTATAATAACCCAACTATGTGAGTTGGGGTCGATCCCACACGGAGTAGTGCTTCCTTCTAATCACTTTAATGGAAGTACAATGACAGTCTCTTCAATAAAACATTTCTTGCAAAATTAATATTCAAATCTCAAATTTCTGGTTTTTAACTACCAATTCAAACTTATAGCTTAACTCAACTAATCAAAGATTAAAGTAAAACTTGTGGGATTGATCAGCCAAAGATTGAATCTCAACAAAATGGATAAACATTACTACTCATACTAGACTAATTTGTTGTCGGTAGGTCGAACCATATATAAAGTAACTTTTTCTAGAACAATTACCTTTTTTATGCTGAATTCTTTCAAACTTCAACACTGATTGATTGAAGTCCAGCTCTTTACCCTCATCAAATCTACTCTCTCGAGCTGAAACTAAGAAAATCCACTACTACTAAGGACGCTAAGATTGCCACCTTGGCCTGAAACCTCTATCTCAAGCAAGTGCACAGCACTGAAATTGACACACGACGTAGCGCAATTCAATCTCGAAACACAACAACCACTTAGACCCACTTCAGATTAGCACCATTCTTAGCAATTAATAAACACCCATTAAGTAAATTCAACAATTAACTTTATGATCGAAACCCTAAGTAAAGGGTTTTAGCCACTCATCTCAACAATAAAAAGATCAAAATTAATTATCACCCCCATAGTTGGGTACAAGATGAAAATTATAGATGAAATTAAATTGATAATCTTCTCTCTTACAAAATCTCTCTCAAAATCTTGCTAAAATCGTTGTCCCAACCCTTTGGTAGTATTTTTTTCTAAATAATTTTCTTTTTCTTTTTGAATGAATTTCTCTCTCCATCCAAGACTAATTTAAACAAGTCTGAAATGTCACTACTCAGAGCTACTCGGCGAAGTATGTCGGATATCGCTGATGGGTCGGAGATTCGCCGATTCTTCTTCATCTCACCTTCATTTTTTTCTTTTTCTTTGTCAGGCTACTATAACTTTAGGCAAGCTAGGTCGGTATCGCCGAATGACTCCACGATTTGCCCATTATCCTTCAATCTCGCCTATGAGCACTTGCTTGTATCTTCTTTCATACTTTTGGCGAACTGGTTGTCCTTCCCCGACTAGATTGGCGATTCGCCGAATATGGTTGTTGCTTGCCGAATTTGTTCCCATTTTAGCTCCAGTGTTCTGTAACTTTAGGTAGTATCTTGGCAATTTTGGTTTTTCGTTGAATGATATTGGCGATTCGCCGAATGACATCATCAAACATCAGGCCCTCTTTTATTCATTCCTAAGGCTTTCTTTGTTCTTGTTTGCCTGATAGTGTCCATGCTTTGTCTCTAATTCTAAATACCTTAAACTCAAGGGTATACATCAGTTATTGAGACAAAAAATGCATTTGAGGACACTAATTCTTTTAAACTATGGCCTTAAATGAGTCCAAATTGTGGACTCATGAACACCCCAACTTAAACTTTTGCTTGTCCTCAAGTAAAACTCAAGTTCAGCAGTTCAAAAAGGATGGCTCAAACAGTGATATACAAGACTCAATCATGAATGTACACAACAAGGCTCAACTTACTTATGCAAGGATCAATTGTATCATTAAAGATTCAAGTTGTGACACATCATTGTAAAAAATTCTCTCAAGGTCACTATACTTGCTTCAAATGTAAGTGCAAGCTCAACAAAGGTATTCAAATGCCCTCACACATAGAATGATTCCATATTCACACACAATGGTTTAATCATTTAAAGTTTCGGAATCAAGTGTAATGCTCAGTCTTACAAAGAAGAACACAATGCATGCTTTCACCCATAAGTTTGCCCGTATTTTCCAATCAACAATTGTTTCACCTCACTCAAGATAAAAAAGGTTTGTTCAAGGATTGTAGTGGGGCTGAGTGCAAAGGTATGGGCATTAAGGCTCAGTGACTCTGATCCTCGTGAAATGTGATGCTTTCAACACTCTCTTTCCTCTTCTTTCATCATTTTGTTTAGTGCTCATAAGTCATCCCATTATTCACTCCCATGGATTGTTCGGAACCCCGTTTCTTTTGTACTTTATTTCACAACTTTTTCTTTCTTTTCTTTCTCTCTTTTTTTTATATGGAGGGGTTCTATTTTCCTCAACACCATGGGTTAAATGGGACTTTTCTTGCAGTTCTTGACTTGCCTTTTCTTTTCACCACACCCCCAACTTATGTTTTTGGCCTTAGTTGGCTATTTAATGAACTGCGAATCATGAGGATTATGGGTAGTGGATTAACAAAGGTCATGTATTCATCAAGTTTCTTCGAAAGAAAGGTAAGGCTCAAGAGGTTTTCAAAAGAGGTTCACAAACTCACAAGGTAGGCCACAAAAGAGGTATATGTCAAATTGGCTAACACTCTTCAAAGTTGCCTAAGATCATATCGAGAGATAGCTTTACTTAGTTGATCCGACCAAGAGGGAAATTCTAGGTGTTATCATGCATGGTTCACAGTAAGCTCATCACACAAGGCATTGACACCAAAGTCAAACAAGACTCCACACTCTCACTAGTGTGCAACGTTCATCACAAGAGAATCAATTTGATACTTGGCTAGTCACAACGAGATGCAAAGAGTTTTTGACTATGTAATTTCACTTGGTCTCATTGTATCCACATATTCATGTTTGTTCGATTATGAGAACTATTGAGTCATCGATATTAATCAAAATTGAGACTCAAATTTGCACAAAAACAGTCACATTCCACACAAACAAGGGGTGTTGTCAACGCTGAGAACATTGAGCAGTGGAATACCCCCACCAAAAGAAATCAACATTGACCCCAATGTTGGTACAAAGTGAGTATTTATTGCAAGTAAACTAAATATTAATAGTAAATAAATTTTGACAAGAAATGAAAACAATCTAGCGTGTAAACAAGTAGAGTAGGGTCACAAGGAATCTTCACTAAATTGTCCGGTTGCCCATAGAGTGAACTGATCGTAGAGTGCTTGTACTTGGTAAAATAGTTAGGTGACTCACCAGGAAAACTTTTGTCTGGCTCATGATCCCTACTCTTGCAAAATCAATACACATTATTCAAAACACTAACACTTGGATTGCCTCCCAAGAAGCGCCTTAATTAACGTCGTGGCATGACATGAAAATGCTCTCAAGCATCTTCCAAGTACACCACCTCAATTAAAGAAATCTCCTGGCATTCTCGAAAGTATAATTTTAAGCATTGCCCATTCACCGTAAATACACATCCCTCTTGCCCCTCAACTTCTATGGCACCATTGGTGAATAGTTTTTTCACTCTAAATGGTCCAGACCACTTGGACTTGAGCTTTCCTGGGAAGAGTCAAAGTCGTGAATTGTATAATAACACCCAATATCACACTCTAAACTTCCTCCTAAGGATTTTAGAATCATGCCACTTCTTCATTTTTTCCTTATAGAGGGCTAAACATTCATAAGCTCTGAATCAGAATTCATCTAATTCATTTAGTTGTTCTACTCTCCCCCTTGAGGTCCTTGTCCAGTCTAGATTTAAGGCTTTTAGTGCCCACAACGCTTTATGTTCCAACTCAATGGGTAGATGGTAAGATTTACATAAAAACTAATTGATATGGAGACATCCCAATAGGTGTTTTGTAAGCGGTTCGGTATGCCCATAGTGAGTCATCGAGCTTTCAAGACCAATCGGCTCTATTGGCATTCATGGTTTTGGCAAATATGCTTTTGATCTCCCGATTTGACACTTCAACCTGGCCACTTGTTTGGGGATGATATGTGGTTGCCACATTGTGTTTCATCCCATACTTACTTAATGAATTGGAGAACAACTTGTTGCAAAAATGGGATCCCCCATCACTAATAATTGCCCCAGGAGTGCCAAATCTAGCAAAGATGTAGCGTTTCAGAAATTGGACGACGCTTTTACCTTCATTATTTGGAAATGCAACAGCCTCCACCTATTTGGAAACATAATCTACATCTACCAAGATATACTTATTTCCAAACAAGCTCACAAAGGGGCCCATGAAATCAATTCCCTAAACATCAAATAGCTCCACTTCTAAAATAGGACTAAGGGGTAACTCGTGCCTTTTAGATACTCTACCTTGCTTCGGACATTGGACGCATTTCTTTACACATTCATACGCATCATTGTAAAGGGATGACTAGTAGTATCCACTCTAGAGAACTTTACCAGTTGTACGCACCCCGCTATGGTGGCCTCCCACTAGCGACGCATGACAAGCATGGTGAATTCCTACCGCCTCTTCTTTTGGGACACACCTTCTAATGATATAATCTTCACATTCACGAAACAAGTAAGGTTTATCCCAGAAGTACTTTTTAACGTCGAACATGAAGCTCTTTCATTGGAAGATGTTCAGCTCATCCGGCATTAGTCTGCACACAATGTAATTTGTGAAATCTGCATACTCGGGGGTCTTTTCAAGGGAGATTGCAAAAACTTGTTCATCGGGGAAGGAATCGTTTATATCAGTTCCAGGTTCATCATTCTCCTTGCCCTCCAACCTCGATAACTGGTTAGCCACCTGATTCTCTCAACCTCTTCTATGTTTGACCTCAAAGTTAAATTCTTGTAATAGTAGCACCCACCTTATCAACCTTGGTTTTGCATTCTTCTTTAACATCAAGTAACAGATTGCAGTATGATCACTGTGAAGAATTACCCTAGTGCCTAACAAGTATCCTCAAAATTTCTAAAATGCATAAACTATAGTAAGCAACTCTTGTTCGGTGACGGTATATTTACGTTGACAACCATTTAGAGTCTTGCTCACATAGTATATTGGGTGAAAAAGCTTGTTGCGTTTTTGCCCCAATACCACCCTAGTGTTGTGCCACAAGCATCACACATCACTTCAAAAGATTCGGATCAATTAGTGCTGATAATGACATGGTGGATACTAATTTTTCTTTCAAGCTTCTAAACGCCGTCATACAAGCATCATCAAAATAAAACTTTACTTCCTTCTTCAAGAATTTGCACAGGGGGTGTGCAATATTTCAGAAGTCTTTGATGAACCTCCGGTAGAAACCGGCGTGTCCTAAGAAGCTGCGAAAACAGTTACCTGAAATCGGCAAGAGTAATTTTTCAATCACCTCACTTTTTGCCTTATCGACTTCCAATCCTTTTTGTGACACCTTGTGCCCAAGAACTATGCCTTCGTTCACCATGAAGTGGAATTTCTCCGAATTTAGAACCATGTTTGTTTCCACACATCTTTGGAATACTTTCCCCAAGTGTGTCAAACATTCTTCAAATGTATCTCCTACGAATGAAAAGTCATCCATGAATTCCTCCATAGACTCTTCTTCCAAGTCTGCAAAAATGGATAACTTGCAACGCTGAAATGTCGCCAGGGCAATACATAGCCCATATGGCATTCTTTTAAATGTGAACGTTCCATAAGGACAGGTGAAAGTTGTTTTCTCTTGGTCTTCCGATGCAATAGAGTTTTAGTTGTAACCAGAGTACCCATCTAGAAAGCAGTACCATCCCCTCTCTAATAGTCAGTCAAGCATTTGATTCATAAAGGGCATTGGAAAGTGATCCTTTTCAGTCCATGAGTTTAGCTTCCGATAATCCATGCATACTCTCCACCTTTTCATCGGTCTGGTCAGCACAATCTCCCCCTTTACATTTGGGATTACAGTATACCTCCCTTTTCGGTACACATTGCACCGGGCTTACCCATTTGCTATCCGCAATAGGGTAGATCACACCTACGTCCAACCACTTGATGATCTCCTTTTTTACCACTTCTTGCATTGGTGGGTTCAATCTCTGCTGATGCTCTACACTAGGATTACAATCCGTATCAAGCTAAATCTTGTGAGTACATATACTAGGGGGAATGCCCACTATATTAGCGATTGTCCATCCTATAGCTTTTATATGTTTTTGCAATACTTCAATGAGAAAACTCACCTGCCATTCTAGCAAATCAGCTACAATGATCACTGGTAAAGTATTGTTTGCCCCCATGAAAGCATATTGGATGTGAGTGGGCAGGACTTTCAATTCCAGATTAGGTGGTTCCTCAGTTGACGGCTTTGTAGGGGGACTTTCTCTACATAAATATCTAGCTTGATTGGATTCTTTGAATATGCTCCTCATCTTGTTAAGGTAGCTACTACTTTCTCATAGCCCTGAACTTCGGATTCATCATAATTAGTAAGCACATATTCAAGTGGTTCATTCATGAACATCAAATGGCTCACACTAGCTACTGCCTTATCAATAACATCCTCGGTAAACACCACATGAATATCACTTGGGTGATTCATGGACTTACAATTATTTAATTTTACCTCATTGTCGTTCACCTGAAACTTCAATTTTCCTCTTTCAACGTCCACCAATGTTCTCCCAGTTGCCAAGAATGGCCTTCCTAAAATAATGGGGATTTCAGTGTCGATCTCATAATCTAAAATCACAAAATCAGTCGTAAAGATGAACCGATCTGCCTTTACCAAGATGTCGTAGAGCATCCCCACCAGATATTTGATTGATTGGTCCGTCATCAACAGTCTCATGGTTGTTGCTTTTGGTTCTCCCAAACCATGTTGCTTGTATATTGCATAGGGCATTAAGTTGATACTTGCACCCAAGTCGCACAAAGCTTTCGCGAATTGGAGCATGCCAATGGTGCAAGGGATGATGACTCCCCCTGGGTCTTCTCTCTTTGTGATCAGCTCTTTAGTCATAATTGCACTGCAACTATGGGACACTTCAATCGTTTCACAGTCCAAGTTCCTTTTCTTTGTAACTAGCTCTTTCAACATCTTGGCATATCCCGGCATTCCCAATAATGCTTCCACCAGCAGAAGGTTTATTGATAGCTTTTGAAATGCCGACAAGAACTTCTTGAACTTCTCATTTTCATTCTTCTTTTTTAAGCATTGGGGAAATGGTGAAGCTATTTTTGGTAAAGGTTGCATAACTTTTGGTATTTGAACAAGTTGTTCCACTTCTTTTTGCGGTTCTTTAGCAAGGTTTTGTTGAAGAATTGATTCTTATTCCTCCGCGCCTTTACCTTCTTCATGCTTTTGCGTATCCTCATTTCCCATCACATAGCCTATTGCCACCTTTCCACTACGTGTATCTACAGCCAGCCCTCTCTCGTCATCTTCCATAGGTGTCTTTGATGTCAACTGAGCTGACAATAGACTCAGTTGTCCTTCAAGTATTTTGATGGCATCGTCATGAGAATTTACTTTACTATTCAATGATGAAAAATCATTTGTCATTTCTTTCAACAGATCATCTGACCCCTCAACTTTCACTACAAGAAAAAGCTTTATTTAAGACCAACGTTTAGGGACGAGTTAATAATCCCGTCTCTAAAAGTATATCTATTGGGACAAGATTTTATTTTTGTCCTTAATTATGTATCTTTTTGTGAAGGTACTAAATCTAGTCTCTAAAGAAATTAATAAATGGTCCCAAATTATAATTTAGGGGTATAGTGGAGAGAAAGTGCGGCAAATTTAATATTAAAAAAAGTTCAAGTTTCACCAAAACATAGAGCCAAAACTTAAGTAGTGTAACTAAAGTTCTAAAAAAACAAAAACAAAAGACGCTTTATTTTTCAAAACAGTGTCACGAATCAGAAAACCCTAGCAGCATTTGCCTAGCAGCAATCTCAGCGTAGATTATAGCTCTCAACGATTCATCTGTGTTTTCTCAAAATAGAAAAAGCACAGGTGTACCTAGAAGCGATCTCAACTCAATCTCTATTTTCTATCTTACTCGAATCCCAAGTATGTGCACCTTCGCAAGTTGATTTTTTTCATCTCTAAATATGATTTGTTGTTTGTTTTGTGCGATTTATAACTCTTCTTGTTTGATTTACTCTTTTTCTTCTATACTAGCTAGTCATGTTTTAAAAATATATTAAAGTTTGTGGTGTGATAAGATCCAAAATATGAAGGGGATCTTCATAACCGTTCTTGAACAGAAGAACTCGCAGCTAAATGAACTAAAATAGTGTTTGAGAGATGATAGAGAGAGTTGTATTAAATGCGAGTTGATTTCTATTTATTCTCTAATTAGGTGTGTTGTTTGTTTTCTTCGAGTTACTTTTCTAGTTCCAGTTAGTCTTCTTGTTTGAGTGACTCTTCTTGTTCAGATTATTGTTCTTCTCTTAGATAACTGCTTGTGTATTTTAAAATAGATTTAAAATTGTCGTGTGATAAGATCTCAACAATGAAGGGGATCAATCGTAGGAGAACTTAGTGTTCTATAATAGTAAGAGAACAATGAACCTTTCTTGAACAGAGGAACTCGCAGCTCAATGAGCTAAAATAATGTTCTGATAGAAGATAGAGCAAGTTGTATTAAGCTTGAGCAATCCATCTTGAGTAACAAGTGAACTATTGTTCAACTTTTAAGGCTAACAGAGAAGGTGGTAAAAGTGGTGAAATTGTTAAAACTGATCCACGTACGTAGTAACGTGCCACTAATTCCTAAGAGATTTCTATCCACCTGTGTACTAACGTGAATAAATTAGGAATTTCAATCATGAAGTTCATTTGTTGCTTGATGGCATGAAGTTCCATTTCTAGCCTCTTTCTTTGTAACTGTTTTTGCTCAGCCTCTCCTGTGAAAAGTTAAGTCAGATTATTCAATGATAAATATATAGATAAATATATTAAGCTTGGCCAAGAATGAGTATCTCCTTATCCAGTACATTCACCATACATTTTAGTTCTTCAACAAACCTCTCAAATAATTTAATCTCCTCTTCTTTCTGATCAGCCTGGAGTTTTGCTATCTCGGCCACCTAACATGAATAGAATATTGTTGTAAGAAAATGGGGAGCCGAAAAAAATGAAAAAATAGAAAAATATCAGTGGTTAGTAACTGAAGAAAGTAGTTAAAGCAAAACTCCACCCATTTTGCTTCTATGGAAATTTCTTCACTTTCCTCCGCAAGAGTTTGTGTTGTCTCTAGATTCTTTTGGAACATGAGAATTTCTCTATGGAGGTCTTCCTTCTTACTAGTAACACCATTCAGATTTCTCTATGAACATTCAATTGAGTTACTCATTTTGCTAACAATATCATCATACTTGGTAATTTCAATATGTAAGTTCTCACAAACATTCCTTTTCTCTAACAATTCCTCCTCAATGGAACATTTTCCTTCTATGGTTTCCTTGGCACTGGCAGTCAGCTCCGAGTTTTTACATGAAAACAATTTTGTGTCCTTGCACGTTCATGAGATATCCATCTTCAAAACAACTATCTTATATTTTCCTGCAACTGAACTTCAAGCTATTGACCTTTACAAACAGCTTCATCAAACTCATTTTCCAAAGAATTTATAGAATCCATCAATTTCATCTTTTTTATTCTTGTGGTTAGATGTTAATTCTTGTATCAAGCTAAAGGTCAAATAGCATTCCTTCTAGGATTTCATCATTCTGTACTACCTCAATTTTTGGGGAAGCACTTTCTATTACGTAATGGTTCTTTTTAACATGGAAGTTTTAGGATTCATTGTGAATGCAATCGATAGTTCTCTAGGATTTAATACAATCACTGTGAATGCAATCTGTAAACCTTTTAGACTTGTGATACACTTTCGAATGCAATATGTTTTTGTCTCCCAACCTACTACATCAAGACATATAAACTTGAAAATTATAGACGATTTAGACTAGTGATACTCTACTAACTGGACAATAGAAGTTCTGATAGGAAACTCTACGACAACGGGGAAACAATAATAGTTTTAGTCATGAACAAATTTTGATCAGATTTCAAATTTTATACTTGAAGTTCTGATAGGAAACACTTTAAGTCTTTTTTCAGTACTTTTATAATCTAAGAGCATCTAGTGAGATGAATAATACCATTCTATGAATATTATCCAATATCAGACCTCTAGCATGCTGCTACTAGTTCCTTTCGGAATTGCCTCTAGTGTCTTCTCTTGAATTAATGCATACTCTCCTCAACATTTTTTCCCCATAAAAAAGCATGACTTCCATCTCAAAGCAGACAACATAACAATCTGTTCTAGACTCGAAAGAGTACCTACTACCAATAAATTGCAACTGTTTATTACAAGAGTAGAAACAAAGTTTAAAAAGAAATCTAGAAGTAGTTGATGTTGTAAAAGTTTTTCATGAAATTAGAGATGCCTTGATCTTTATATCCAAGTTCCTCTTCAAGACCTTGATTACCTAAGGCATATTTCCCAATAAGATGGTGCCTCTGTTTTGAGTGGTCCACACAGTTCGTCAACTCTTCCATGCCCTTAAACAGTAGCATGTCAATTACCTTAGGATTAGTAACGTTTGAATTTTTGCAAACTTCGGCAGTGACAATAGAACGGAGTTTAGAGAGGGAAATGATGTCGTATAAGTTGTAAATTTCCACATACTCAGGGACGGATCTGCAACACATCCTGAAGAATTCTAAGGTCCCCTTCTTAGCTTCAGCCAAACTAATTGAGTTTTGTGGAACCCTCATGTTCCTCGCCATATGCACCATTTTTCCTTACTCTGCAATACGAAAATTGCTGACAGGGGCATACTCTCCTCTACATATTTGAGTGGAAGTTGAGTTCTACATGATCTACTCATTTCTCCTTCGACCTCAGATATCCATCTGCACTCTATATAAAAAGATGTTGATAGAGTCTCTAAAGTATCCATAGCATACATTCTTGATGGAGAATTTCTCCATTTTTTACTATCTCTTGTCCTCAAATTTCTGTGTTTTGAAATAGATTTGAATTCTTGATTAATGCATATCAAAGCTTTCCTAATTAATTTTCTTATATTCTTGCAGCTTGTTGGCATTTCTATATAACCTTTCCTGAATGTTAGAGTTTCTTTTGCGATGAGCAGTGTAAAATTTACATATTACTCCTTATATATACCAATAGTTACTTATGGTCTTTTCAAAATTTTTGTATTTAGAGATTTTGAAGATTGAAGTTACAAGTCAAGATGCAAGCTTAGAAGATGCAAAAGATCATTATTATTTTACTATGGAAGTTATGCAAAACTTGATATTATAGTCTAGCTTGAGATCGATGTTCATTAGCTATGATTTTTGTTAAGAAAATATTGAAACTTACTTCATGGGATGTTAGCTAATTTTTATATTTATATTGGCCTTTTGTTTGGAAATTTTCTGTAGCAAACATTGGTAGTCAACTAGAGACCAAATATTTTTCTCGTCCCTAAAAGTTCATGTAAGACGAGACAACTTCTAGTCCCTAAAGGTTAATCTAGGATGAGGTCGCCACTAGTCGCAAAAAGGTGCTCTACAACGAGGTAGTTTCTCGTCGCTAAAGGGATTTTAAAAAGGCAATTTTTTAAAGAAGAAAATCAACCATTTGGGACAAGATACATGGTCTCTAAAAGTATTTTTGAGACCAGCTTTGCTTCCATCTCTATAACCATTTAAGGACCAGCTAAAGGAGCCCGTCGCAATTGACCTCTAGCGAAGAGCCCTATTAGGAAGGGTGGCGACCAGACTTTTCCCGTCGCATAGACTATTTGGGACTAGATTTTGACTTTCTGGGACCAGATTTCCCTTCCTTAGAGGGTGTTTTACTTGTAGTGTTTATTAAGTATGTGTGATAATAATTCATTAACTTGGGGGCTGCCTGCACTCCCATTTGATTTTGGGCTTTCACTTGAGTAATTATGGTTCTCATCATGATCATATTCCTTTTTCCATTAATCATCTTACTCAGCCCAATATTGATGATATCTTTTTTGTTCTTCTCCCCTTTAATAATTCGAACCTTGATTTCCACCATGTTGTTGATGGCGTGGTTGGAAACCCTCCTCATATCTTTTGAAGTTCCAACCTTGGTTCTCCCCCGACCTTGAGTAACCGGAAGAAGAACCCTCCTCCACTCAAAATACTCCACATGTCCCCTTCATGTGCTCTTGTAGAACTTCTATTTGAGTTAACATCTTTTTGATGTTCTCATCTCTCTCTTTCTCTTTATCAAGTCGTTCTTCCGTTGGTTGAAAATAAAATGGAGAGACCTGATCCTCTTGGGTGTACCATGCTTTGTTTATCCTAGTCATTTCACCCAAAAGAAACGAAGCTACCTCAAATGGTTGTAACATTATTCATTCTCATTTCAATTGATCAGCTACTCATTTATTAACCGAATCTAGACTCTGGTAGAAATATTGAAGTAACAAATCATTTGGTAGCCGATGAGTTTGGGCATTTAAGTAGGAGATTCTTGAATCTCACCCACATTTCATGAATGGGTTCTCCCTCCCATCACTTGAAACTTTGAATTTCGTCTCTAAGTTTCATCATCCTTGATGGAGGAAAGAATCTTGTGTTAAATTCTACAACCATCTCCTCCCATGACGTGATGAAATTTTTTGGTAACTTTGCTAACCATTTATTAGCTTCTCCTGTTAAGGATAGTTGAAATAACCGCATCCAAATTGGCCCTTGAGATACACTTTTGAATAAAAAGGGGCAGCAAACCTCAATATAATTTCTCACATGTTCATGCAGGTCTTCATGATGTAACCCCCCATATAGTCCCCTCATTTGGAGAGGATGAAGAGTTGTGCTCGTGACTTCCAACCTCACATTCTCATCAGTATGTGGGATGTAAATTGCAACCATCCAATCTAACAGAGCTGGGTTGTAGACACTATTAATGTCATCTATTACCTCTCGATGACCTGCTTGGCTGTCATTCATCTCTTCCTCACTCATGTTAACTTTTACGCGGTCCACTCAATGCCTACCCAAAGCAACCGAAACTACTTCAACTACAGCCAATGAATTTGAGAGTGTCAAATCTTCAATCAAAGAATTCTAAGTATAGCTACTCCACAGCAGCGGCGCCACTTTGATTAACGTATCCAGTGGCATTTTATCCAATACTAAAGGCCAACGATCGTTTTTCCGTATAATAACCAACTATGTGAGTTGGGGTCTATCCCACAAGAAGTAGTGCTTCCTTCGAATCACTTTAATGGAAGTACAATGATAGTCTCTTCAATCAAACATTTCTTGCACAATTAATATTCAAATCTCAAATTTCAGGTTTTTAACTACCAATTCAAACTTATAGCTCAACTCAAGTAATCAAAGATTAAAGTAAAACTCGGGGAATCGATCCGCCAAATATTGAATCTCAAAAAAATGCGTAAACATTACTGCACATAATAGACTAATTTGTTGTGGGTAGGTCGAACCATATATAAAGTAACTTTCTCTCAAACAATTACCTTTTCTATGCTAAGTTCTTTCGAACTTCAACACTGATTGACTGAAGCCCACCTCTTTACCCTCATCAAATCCACTCTCTCAAGCTGCATATCAAGGAAAACCTCCTTGTTTCACTCTCTCGAGCAGAAACTAAGAAAACCCACTACTAAGGACTCTAAGATTGCCACCTTGGCCTCACACCTCTCTCTCGAGCAAGGTCACAACAAATAAATTGACACACGATGTAGCACAATACAATCTCGAAACACAACAACAACTTAGACCCACTTTATATTAGCACCATTCTTAGCAATTAATAAACACCCATTAAGTAAATTCAACAATTGGCTTCATGATCAAAACCCCAAGTAAAGGGTTTTGGCCACTCATCTCAAAAATAAAAAGATAAAAATTAATTATAACCCCCATAGTTGGGTACAAGATAAAAATTATAGATGAAATCCAATTGATAATCTTCTATCTTACAAAATCTCTCTCAAAATCTTGCTAAAATAGCTCTCCCAATCCATTAGTAGTGTTTCTTTTCTCAATAATTTTTTTTTCTTTTTGAATGAATTTCTCTCTCCATCCAGACGGTTCGGTGATTCACCGATTGCTCTTCATCTCGCCTTTATTTTTTGCTAGCTTTTGGTCTGGCTACTGTAACTTTAGGCGAGCTAGGTCGCTATCACCGAATGACTCCGCGATTCGCGCATAATCCTTCTATCTCTCCTATGAGCACTTGATTGTATTTTATTTCATACTTTTGGCGACCTGGTTGTCCTTCGCCAACTAGATCGGTGATTCACCGAATATGGTTGTTGCTCGCCAAATTTGCTCTCATTTGAGCTCCAGCATTATGTAACTCTCGGTTGTATCTTGGCGATTTTGGCATTTCACTGAAGGATATTGGCGATTTTCTGAACGACATCATCAAACATCACACTTTCTTTTATTAATTCCTAAGGCTTTCTTTAATCCTTTTTGCAAAATAGTGTCCATGTTTTTTCTCTAACTCCAAATACCTGAAACTCATGGATATACATCAGTAATTGAGAGAAAATATGCATTTGAGGACACTAATTCTTTTAAACTATGGCCTTAAATGAGTCCAAATTATGGACTCATCAATCATACTTAGTACATTTTTGTGTCCTAACCCATATTTCTTCTATTTCTCTACAAAGTGTAGTGTTTGGAGACTTGAGTTCTATTCTTGGAAGATTGGTTTCTAAGGAGCAAGGAGTTGAAGATTTGGTGAGTCCTCATAATTTAGAGGAAAAACACACTATCCCCTTTAAGTCTTTCCTTTATGTTTTAGACTATTGTAAGGGCTTTGTCACTAAGATTGTATTCAAGTGTTATAGGTGGTTTGATACATATTGTTGTAGACTTCAGCTGTTTATTTTTAAATGAAGTTTTCGATTGTATGGTTTCAAAGATTTGAAATTCCACACTATATCTTATGTTCTTATGTTATGAATGCTATGACCCTTGTATGAGGCTTCTCGGAGTCTTGTAAGACGTGTCACGTTCGGGGTGTAGGCATGGATCGTGATAAACATGATATCAGAGCACAAGATTTTAGGATGGTTTTAGGATGTCTCAAACAACATCTAGTAGAGTCTTGTTCATTGTGTGAAGCGTGCCACGTTTATGAATAGGAGTCTATTGGATGTTAGGAAAATCCCACTTTTTCATTCTTCAAGTCGTGCCATAGAGTTTAACTCTATAAGGTCTCTCTCATATTCTTTATCCGATGGTCTTTAGGATATGACCACTTGAAGGGCTCATGCTACAAGGATCGAAAAGAAAATGGTTAGTAGTAATGTCAATTATGGTTATGGGACTAGATTAGTCTTGATATGATAGAATTAGATGATATCCTTTGTTATAGATTGGTTGCTTTATGGTTATGTGTTTTGTTGGAGGATTTAACGAATAGTGGTGTTTAAGAAAAAACCTATATGTGTTGAAAGAGTAGGCTCATCTAAGGAGGGTAGAAGTGTAATTCACCTTGGTTTAGAATCATCTTGTGTGATGAGTGTGAAGGTTTAGTCATGACTTTCTCCGACCTTAGAATTGAAAGAAATGATGCTTAAAAGAGTTTGTATAGGCTTTCTCCCAAGGGGGAGATAATGTGCTTAGATAGCAAGGTCAATGAGTGTACTTGATGTTCATAATTTAGGTTGAGAATTCTCACCTTGAGTGATGTTGGTAAGGTTGTTTGTGGTCAAGAGTTTCATAGTGAGAACCTCTCTAGTTTAGAAGTACCGGTTGAGAACATAGATCGACAACTTAAGAAATAGAAGAGTGAAGAAGTTCCTTCCATGAAAATATTGAGGAGTGATATCCTAGTAAGGGTTTTAGTAAAGGATGCTACTAGAGTTGACAAAGAAGCCAGATGAGTCCACAATTTGGACTTATTTAGGGTTTTATTTGGATAAATTTAGTGTCCTCAAATGCTCATTTTCTGCCAATAACTGATGTAACATACTTGATTTCCAAGTATTTGTATTGAGAAACAAAGCATGGACACTAATTTGCAAAACTGAATGAAGCAAGCTGAAAGAAGGAAGAAATGAAGGCCTGGTGATCGCCAAGTTCCTTTGGCTAGTCACAGAATTGCCACCATCTCACCTAAAGTTCTAGTGTTACAAGCTCTAAAGGAGAAAATCAAGTTGGCTAGAGAAAAGAGAAGTCGGTGTGTAATTGAGTGGTTTAGCGATGCAATGTTGGATCGCCCAAAGTTACAGAACTTGAGGATGTTGAAGGTCAAAGTATAACAACGATTGAACTGACCAAAAGGCGGATCGCTTAGCTAATCGGTGAGCCCGACTTACTGCGTCGAATGGTCCTTCGCAGCATATTTTGGCGACTATAAATAAGTTTTTGAACATTTAATTAAGAAGAGAATTTTTAGTTTATAATCTTTTATTATCTTTGGAGATTGAATTTTGAGTAGAAAGACTAAGTTTTCCTTATCTTTCAAGAATTGAAGTTTTCCATTTTTAAGAAATTGGAAGTGGGTCTTTGAAATTCTTCAATTTGGACCTTTGTAAAGACGAAATTAATCTAACCCAGTTGTTGGAAACGCAATTTCCTAATGATTTTTTTCTTTTTATGATGTCTAGCTAAAATCCCAATTCTTGGGGTGTGATTATGTGATTATGGGCTGATTTAGCTTATGGGTATTGCTAATTCTTAGTTTAAATGTTGGTTAGAAGTGATTTCAATCATTAATTGTGGTTAATATTTAAGGATTGTAGTTGCAAATACAGCTCTACCTTCATATTTTTGGCTTGCTCGAGAGAGAGGTTTTTAAACCAAGATTATTGATTGATGGTCTATGAGTATTGGGTTATCATGGGTTCAGCTCAAGAGAGTGAATCCTAAACTCTTTTCCACACATTCAGCTCGAGAGAGTGAATTGACTAAGGCGTAGGCTGTTCTTATTTGCTTGCTTGTTGGTGTTTGAGAGAAACGGACTTGACTCAGGGTAAATTGTTCGAGAGAAAGTTTACTTCCTCTATAGTCTAGCCTATTCTCTAATTTACAGCTATTTACTAACAATTGCAAGTACCAATTTGTCAATATTAGCCTATAATCGAATCACATCCCAAGAACCCTTCTCATTATTGTTATTCCTTGTTATTTTTTATTGTTATAGTTCATAATTTCGACCCAAACCCCCCTATTATTTGACATTTGTGTCACCCCCTGATTTGAAGTATGTTTTTATTCGATAATGTTTGGTCCTATGATTGAATTAAACATATTCGTACTTTCCTATTGAATCTCAAACATGTACCACTCCCTATGTGATTCACCCCGAGCCCATTTTGTTGGGTTATATACTAACTAACGATCGTTGACATTTAGAATCGAATGAACTGTCTTTGATAAGGTTAATCAAAATCAAAATGGTGCCACTATCGGGGAGTGGTGTTGGTTAAGATTATTTAGTTAAGTTGAATTTTGTTCTTGTTAGTTATAGTTGAATCTACTTACATTTAGTTGTGGTTTGTGTGTTGTTTGTTGAGCAGAAGAATTGAAGATATCTTATAGCGACTGTGACCTAATGGATCACCTTCATTTGAGATTGATGATTCTTAGGGATAACATCTAAGTAATTGAAGGGTGAAAGCATATCTGAGTTGTGGCAAAGATTTAAGGCACTATTGACGCAGTGCCCAACTCATGGAATCCCAGATAAGATGCTACTGGAATGTTTCTACAGAGGTCTTGGTCCTGAGCATAGAAGAATGGCCGACCAACTTTCTCCAGGTGGTCTCATACTACTACCTTATGCAATAGCAGCCCAATTCCCTTATCGCATGGCAAAGACCAACAAGGAGATTGAGAAAGACCAAGACTTGGCTACATTTTTGGGTTAGTTGGATGTCTTGGCTAAGAAACTCATGGAATTAGAGGTAATGTCCGAAAAGAAGAACAAGTACGTTCCTCCCCAGGAGCACCAAAATGCAAAGGATTTCGAGGGAGGGAGATCGGAGGATATGCTTTCTCGTATCCTCAACAAGGTTGAGGGGTCGGACAAGATTTTGAAAGAGACGAAGGAAGATGTGTCGACCCTTAGCCAGACGATTACCTCTCATTCCGTCTCTATCAAACTGTTTGAGACCTATATGGTTCATATCTCATCTCATTTGAACCAGATACAACAAGAGGGGTTGCCTAGTGACACTATGGCCAACCCCGTGAATGAGGTTTGAGCGTGGACTTGTGTCGTGCCGTGACGTTAACTAAGGCATTTCTTGGATGGAAACCCAAGTTTTTATTTTCTTTCTTTTTTATTTATAAATAATGGTGTGTTAGTAGTGCAAGTTAAAGTGTTGAATGTGTTTGAAAAGCGCAGATTGGCGAGAAAAAAGTTTAGTCAGCGACTCGCCGAAGAGGTCGGCCATCCCAACTTGGACCGCCGTTGGACTCAAGACATTTTGAAATTAGAGTATGTAAAACTCGACGAACCCAGGAGCAGATTGATCAATCGCCGACCAGGTCGGCGATAAGGATTTTGTCCACTGTTTGGACCTCCACATTAAATAGAGGTCCTGTAAAACTCGGAGAGGTAATTAACCACTCGGTGTGTCGCCGAATGGGTGAGAATTGGATGGTTTTAAAGTCCAGAAGTTCAAAAGTTCAAAATATTTCACATTCCCTCACTTTTAAGCTTTCCAAACACACACATGCATTATATTTTCCCCTAATTTTTCTTTAGTTTCACTTTCTAGTCATCATTTGTGTGTTTGGAATTGGATTCTTTGCCGCCTAGCTTTACAACTTCTCGTATTTGGCTTCTAAGGTTGATTTTCCTAATCCTGAATTTATATTTAGCGATTTTTACTCATATTCAATGATCTTTATCTTTGTACTGTGTGATGGGCCTCTCTAATCATAATTATGTATGTGTTTGTCCGTTTTAATTCGAATGTCATGCCTATAATGCCATTAATATTAATTTCCCAAATTTGTGTGCCTTAAAATTCACTAAAATTGTGGGTTGTGCTTAATTGTTGTTGGGTCTAGTCGGGTGAATTCTAAGCAACTCGTATTTGTGCCAAATGACGTTATTTGCCCATTGATAGAGCGGTTGACGTCATTCGTAAGGGCAAAAGTCATCAAATGGTCAGATTTGGCAAAACCAAAAGAAGTTTGAGTGTCCCGGGGGCATGGGTGTAATGGTTGTAGGTATAATTGAATAGGTGCATGTTTTCATTTTGTTTTCGGGGGCTGCAGGGTTGAATTTAGAAGTTGGGTTGAAAGTAGGCACGTTGGGCCGTTTGGCGAGATGAGTCGAGTTCGCAGAACTAAATCCCCCTTATCGCCTTTAATTTAATGCTAAATCTTAAGTTTGGGTTTTGTAACTTTCACCAAGAAGCATGAGTTCACCGAGTGCACTCAGCGACTAGCTAAAAGCCCTTCTTGATCGCCCTTTCTGCGCCCCTAACCCCTAAAATGCATGTAACTTTCGGTGGGCTAGTCCTTGCTTGCCGAAGGTTGTCGGTGCCCTTCCTATTGCCGACATGCAAATTTTTTTGGGAAATTTTGAGCCAATCTTTCGACGAGCCCGATTTGCCCCTCGCCAAAGAGATTCGGCGACTCACAGACCGAATCGGTGAGTCTGTCTTCAATCATATTTTTGGTATTTGCTTGAATTGTTCCTAATTCTTTTTGACCTTTTTGCAGATATGGCTAGAACCAACCTAAACATGCCGCCCCGTAAAAGAGGACGGGTAATTGTTATAAATGAAGGAGGATCCAACCCTCCTAAAAAGGGAAGGATAAAGCCTCCAAAGTGAGGCAAGGACAAAGGCAAGAGGCCTACATCTGAGGTTCCAGAGCACAATTTTGGCAGTGAGGGAGTAACCTTTAACTCCCGAGGTACATTATCTGAGTCGGAGGATGACCAGCTATTATAGTCCTGGAGAGCAGAGATCCATGCTAGACTCGTCCTGACTCAGCTAGAGCTCTAGCAGCCTCTTCTCTAGCAGATACAATGACAGCTCAGGCACCTCCTGTAACTCCAGTACCACAAATGGTTCCTCCTCCCCGACAACTTAATAGGTTGAAAGTCGATGGGTTACGGACGATCCTTGAGAGAAGCTACTATCCGTAGAGGGTTTAGTGGACAGATACTTCGTAGAGAGGGACACCCTCCACATCCACCGGTTCGAGCAGTTCACCAGGCCCCGAGGCCCCTACATTCCTACATGGATTTTGGAGTTTAATATAACATACGGAGAGCCTGTTCCTAAGGGGAAGAAGAAGGCCAGAGCCTTTAGACCGGTGAAGTTGGTCATGGTTTGGGGAAAGCAAGTCGGGTGCAGTAGCGATTACATTAACACTGTACTTGATAGGGCTCTAGGTGATACACTGTTGTATGAGGGGTTGCATACTACTCAGTCCCTGGATGACTTGAAGGGATGGCTTGCACTCCTGATTTTTTATACCACCCCGAGGTGGATTGAGGCAGGGGCCCCCATTGAGAAGAAGGACCTAAGTATTAATGTTTGTTTCTGGTTTTGCATTATCAACAACACCATCATGCCATCCCAAAACGAGTCCATCCTCCGCCACCGTAAGACGGCCTGCCTTGGGATGATAATGGCAAGGAAGAGCATTGAAATGGAACTCATTATAAAGCAAGAGATGGCCATGAGGGCCAAACAGCATCAGACGTCCCTGCCTTTCTGGGTCATGATCACAGAGTTATGCCAGCGTGCTGGAGTTCATCGGGATGCGACCAAAAATATTGAGGTCAATCTTTCGTCCTCCATAGATATCTAACATATAGAGACCAATTACAATTTGATGTGTTGCGAAATAGTGGGACATTTGATGCTTAATAACTAGAATTAATAATGGAATTAAGTGAAATTTTGGACTATTTGATGGGTTTGTTAAATGTGTAGACATAATCTAGGTTGTATAGAAAAGTAGAAAAAAAAAGCAGAACTGATGTTGACCAAAAGAAGTTCTCAGCCAACTTCACGGACCGTTAACTTTATTATGGTTCGTGGTTGAGCTCGTGAAAGTGAGGCAATGTTGGGCCTTGAGAAGATGAAGAGCAGGAATAACCAAGTGAAGACCACAGAGGGTTCTACGGGTCGTAGTCTCACCACAGACCGTGGTACCTGCCGTGAAGTTGAACCGGTGTGAAAACAACAAAGAGATGAAAGAAGGTAGAAACCCAAGTGAAGACCATGGGTGACTCCACGGGCCGTGGTCCTCACTTCGGACCGTGGTAGCTCTCGTGGTGCATTTTCCAGTGTCCAAGTTTGAAGACCCACTTTCGGGAAGCTCCAAGGCAAGACAACAGAGGGATTCACTGACCGTGAAGCCCTTGACGGGTCATGGTAGTGGCCGTTAAAAGGCCCGACAACTTAGTCCTAATTTGATTAGGACTCATTTTAAACGTTCTATTTTGAATACTTAGGTCATTTTTAACATTATTATTGATTACCTTACATTTCACGATGAAGAACACATCATTACTTTTAGTTTTTGACTTTTGGATTTTTGATTATTGTTATTAGTTGGAAATTCGGATTCAGACTATTAGATTATCAAAGTAATTGTTGATTTGCTAATTACTTTTGTAAGTCTTTCTCAATAATTTTCATCCCTAATTACTAATTGTTCACGTGAAAGCATGAGTAGCTAAATACCACGACTAGGGTTGTGGGATCCATGACGAAGTTGTAGTTATGATTTCATAAAACGAGTAAAGGGCAGTCAGTGTTTACATTCTGTAGTTTTTAGGTTTCGCTATCATTGTCATCTAGTGAGTGCACGCATTAGATGAGCCTGTATCTTGTATTTGTTCGAGAGAAAAATACCAGTTAGGAAAAATGTGAACTAAATTATCCAATTGGAGTTAAAGCTTGAGTTCGAGAGAAAAGATTTTTAACACCATATCATTTTAAGTGAGGGTCAACGTAAGTTACACACTAGGGTCGAGAGAAAATGAGTGAAAATTATCTGATTTGATTGAGAAGTATCAGATAAATTAACTGACAATGATTTTGTAAACATTGATTTGTCTGATGCTCAATTACGGAAGAACGCCTGAACTAATGTTATAGTGAACATAATCCTGGTTTATCTTAATTACCTGAATCAACCTTACAATGAAATAGTTTGTTAGTCGCAAATCTAGATTTTGATTGCAAGTTTGGTAACTATATGTTTCAAAATTAACACACATTTCCACCAAACCCAATTTACTTCCCGTTGTTATTTGTTTAGAAGATAATAACAACATTCGAATAAACGTGACAGTGAAATCTTATTTGTAAAAAATTTTCTATGGGATCGACCTCAACTCTAGTTGAGTTCTGTAAATTGACATCAACCGTTTACACTTCTTATTTGAAGTGTAAGTTTGGACGTATCAAATTTTGGCATTGTCGGGGAATTTCAATTCAGAAGTGTTTTACTACCTTTTATTCGATTGTAGTTATAATTCCTAATTTTACATTTTGTTTGGTGTTTGTGTCTTTTTCAGGAGAGCCGGATTGTGCACGCCCAACACTAGAAGCAAAGGAGCCCCATTGTTTCCTTACGACCTTGAAGCTCAAAGACACAGACTGGGACTAGAAGGTGAGATTGATGCTGGACGGAATGTACATCAAACTGCAAGAATCAATCAACCTAGGCCAGGTGTCCAGCAAAATTTTGGAATCAATCAACCTAGGGTAGTAGATGAGAACAGAGGGGTGGAAGGAGTAGTCCATCCCCTGCGCCAACTAATAGCCTTGAGGGGTAGAGCCTAGCATCCAGCTCATATGATGTCTGAAGAAGATGATGCTGACTTGGATGGAGCTAGCCATAGTGTTACCTACGCTACCCCCAGGTGTTAAGTTCACAATCACCAGCACCATGATCCAATTGCTGAACTTGAAAGGTATGTTTAGAGGTGAAGCTTGTGATGATGCAAATCAGCACTTGATGAATTTTGTGGCAATCTATAAGTCACACAAGATTCCTGGGGTCAACCAAACAGCAATGATGTTGAGGTTATTCCCATTGTCTATTGCTAGATAGGCAACTAACTGGTTGATTGAGATGCCAGAGGACTACATCCGAACATGGAATGAGTTGAAAGAAGCTTTCCTGGAATGATTCTTCCAATAATCAAAAGAGTTGCAGATAAAGGACGACATTAGTACACACAAGCAGCTACCAGGAGAGGCAATGCATGATACTTGGTGGAGGTTCAGACAAAAGCTGAAGAAAAACCCCAACCATGATCTTACATAAAGACATCTTAAACAAGCCTTTTATAGGTCTCTAAATTATGTTACTAAACTTGTTGTTGAATTATGTTACTAAACTTGTTGTTAATGCAGTTTGGGGAGGCCCATTTGTGAGGAAGTCATTTGCGGAGAGCATGCAGCTATTGGATGAGGTCTTAAAGAGAAACAGAGCATGGTACACTAGAGATGCAGAGGTAGGAGAGCTTGGGTATACATTTAAGCTTTCAGCTGAGCAGAGGAAGAGAGACGAATAAAGGGACCAAGACATGGTACATATGAGGACTCAAATAGATCTACTCACAAAGAACATTGTCGCTAAGTCTAAAAAGGTGAATGTTGTGGGACAACAAAATAGGTGTGAAGATTATGATCTTGACCTTCACGAGGAAGCTAACTACTTAGGGAACCAAGGGGGTTTCCAGAATTATAACTCTGGAAATCAGGGTTACAATTCTGGAAACACAGGTCGGAACTGTACTAGGGATGGTCAGTATGATAGACCATCAAATAGAGATCAAGGAAACTAGCAAAACAGAGATAGGTGTAGGAATGATTGCAATGGTGTATATGTGCCCCGAGGCAATAGACACCAGGCATGTGGTAGTTCCAGCGGATCTAAGTTGGAAGATATAATGGCTAAAGTACTCCAGAAGGTTGAATCAACTGATGCAGGGGTAACATAAATGAGAGGTGATTTCTCAAGCATGAGTCAGTTGGTGGACTCTCACACCACCTCCATTAAACAAATTGAGCAGCAGTTGGGGTAACTCTCAGCCTCTCTGAATCAAAGGAAGAATGGATCACTACCAAGTAATACCATTCAGAATCCCAAGAAGAACGAGTACTGCATGGGCATAATCACTAGGAGTGATAAAGTTCTTACTGACCCTATGTCTAAAGGTACCAAACATCCGCAGGTCTTGGAGTAAGTTGGAAGAGATAAGTATGATACCGTACAGGTAGATGACTGGGAGAAGGTTCAGCATAAATCACAACCCGTGAGAGGAAAAGAGAAAGAGGTTTAGGAAAACCTACCTTTACAACAGATTCCCATACCACCTCATCCTTTCCCTCAAAGGCTTAGAAAGAAAGTTGAAAATGGGAAGTTTACAAAATTCATAACCATGTTGAAGCAAATTTTAGTAAACAGTCTGCTAATGGAAGCTCTGGAGTAGATGCCAGGCTATGCCAAGTTCATGAAGGACTTGGTTACAAAGAAAAGAGCTGTAAGTCTTGATTTTACTAATGAAGTTCACCAATGCAGCGCCAATGCTACCAAATCTTTGGTTCAGAAAAAGGAAGACCCAGGTGCATTCACTATTCCATGCACCATCGGGTCAATCAGCTTTGCAAAAGCATTGTGTGATCTAGGAGCCAGCATAAACTTGATGCCACTAGCCATCTACAAGAAACTGGGATTAGGAGTTCCAAGAGCCACAACAATGAGGTTGATGAAGGCTGATAGGTCAGTTAAGCGGCCTGTGGGAGTCCTATATGATGTACTTGTGAAGGTGGACACCTTAAATTTTTTGGCTGACTTCGTGATCTTAGATTGCGAGGTGGACTTTGAGGTCCTCATCATTTTGGGAAGACCATTTTTTGCAACAGGGAGAGCCTTAATAGATGTTGAGAGAGGTGAGCTGAAGTTCAGACTTAACAAGGATGAGGTAAAGTTCAATATCTGTAGGTCAATGAAGCAACACAATGATATGAATGTGGTATCTGCAATAGAGGTGGTTGCTGATGAGGACATGATGGTACCCATAGAAGAGAGGATGGCTGTTGAAACCTAAGCTGCAGTGCAGATGAACTTTGATGTTTATTTCCAGTCTGACTATATAGAGATCATGAATGCTTTGCAGGGTATAGGAGCAGACTGGTATGCTCTAAAGAAATTGCACCTGGACTTGAAATACAGGCCAAGCCCTCTAGCAAAACCATCCATCGAGGAACCACCGGTGCTGGAACTGAAACAGTTACCCAGTCACCTCAGGTATATATTTTTGGGTTCTAATAACACTGTACATGTGATCTTTGCTGCCGATTTAAATGAAGAGAAGGTGCATGAGTTGATCAAGGTGTTGAGCAGGTAAAAACGGGCAATTGGGTGGACCATTGCTGATATAATTGGAATACCTCCTTGTATATGCACCCAAAAGATTCAGCTTGAGGAGGACTGCAGCCCAAGCATTGAACACTAGCGGAGGTTAAACCCATCTATGCAAAAGGTGGTTAAGAAAGAGATAATCAGGTGGTTAGATGCTATGGTGGTTTATCCCATTTCTGACAGTCACTAGGTCTGTCCAGTGCAATATGTTCCTAAAGAGAGCGGTATCACTATGGTGGCAAATGCCAAAAATGAATAAGTCCCATAAAACCAGTCACTTGATGGCGAGTGTGTATGGTCTATGGGAAGCTCAACAAGTTGACTTTGAGGGATCATCTCCCCATGCCTTTCATGGACTAGATGCTTGATAGGTTGGCAGGTAAAGGGTGGTATTGTTTCTTAGATGGACACTATGGCTACAACCAGTTATCAATTGCTCCTGAAGATCAAGAAAAGACCAACTGCACATGTCCTTATGGCACATTTGTGTTTAAACGTATGCCATTTGGACTATGTAACGCAACAACAACATTCAAAAGGTGTATGATGTCTATTTTCTCTGACATGGTGTGTACCAGCTATGTATATATAGTGTTTGCGAAGCTTAGGATATAAGGATCAACTTTTGTGAAGGAACTACGATCATTCGAGTGTTCATTGGAAAGGTATGCTAAGGCTATTCCGTACTTACTGCATATTTCCTTAATGCTTAGGGGTAATGTAATTGGGTTTTTATCCTTGTTACACTTGTAGCCATTATTGTTGATTGTTTGCTGCCCGAGTTTATATAATCCTCCCTTGTCGGGATTCTTATTCAGTTAGTAGCATCCCTATGTTGGACACGACTTAGAGGTTATTTGTATAGGTTGCTTATAACTAAATTGCTCGCTTTTAGCGATTGGATTGTTATTGTTGCTGTTGGGGCTATTGTGGTTTGCTGCAGGAATGTGATCTATGCCTAGAAGGGCTATGTTCTGCCTACAGGGCAATATGGATGCCTTAAAGGGCCATGAGTTGCCTACAGGGCTATATTGACGCCTAAGAAGGCTATGTTCTTCCTACCGGACCATGTTGTTGCCTAAGAGGGCTATGAGTTGTCTATAAGCTATGTTGATGCCTAAGAGAGCTATGTGCTGCCTACGGGGCTATATTAATGCCTAAGAGGGCTATGTGACTGCCTATTGTGTTAGGGGACTACCGATAGGGGTATATAGGGGGCCTAAGTAGGTGGTCTTGTGTGTTGTTTGTACCTGCCGAGCTCATGGGGGCGTGGTTAGGTTGTTGTTTTATTATTTTTGATAAGTATAGATTTTAGGAGCAGGTCTGTACACTTATCTTATCCTTGATTTATTTATCAGATTATTCCAGTATATCAGGATACCTCTTCATAGTCTATTTCCTTTCATACTCTGTACATTATTTTGTACTGATGCCCCTTTGCCTTTGGGGCACTGCATTCATGCATGCAGGTCCTGACAGACGACCAAGTAGAACTCCTGAGCAGAAAGATTGACTTTAATCCGGTTGGCTAGTCCCTTTCCTCCGGAGCTGCCAGAGTTGGGAGGTTTGTTACCTTTTGTTGTATATATCTTAATGGGTAGGGTGGGGGCCCTGTCCCACTAATCTTTACTACTCTTAGAGGCTTGCAGACTAGTGTGTGGGGTGTATAGCTATGTTATGGCCATACTGGCCTATGTTGGTGGTTTTCTGAAGCTTGTGAGTTGTTTGATGTATTGTATTGATATATACCGACTTGTAGTTTTGGTATAGATATCATGTTTGCCTCGACGGTCCAATCAGGACTTATGTACTAGTTGGCTATTTATTTATATGATCTCCTGGGAGTAGATGTTTCTTTTATATATCAGTTAAGAGGGACCTTGCAGGCCGAGGGCTTAGTTTTAAGCCGAGATATACTCATTTGTTTTCTTGATTGCATGTGGCTGCCATGCTCTAGTAGCAAATGGTTTAGCAGGGTTGGCTCGGGCCTGAGTTTTGGCATTAGGAGCTAGTTTCGCCCCTCGAGTTTGGGGAGTGACAAACTTGGTATCAAAGCAACGGCGTATCCTAGGGAGTGTGCAAGCCATGTCTAATAGAGTCTTGTTTATAAATGTATTGTGCACCACATCCGATAAACAAAAAGCTACCGGGCAAGTTAGAAAGACTATCCTTCTTTTGCTCACCTCGTGCTATAGGGCGGTGTCTTAAGGGTTGAGGTTTCTGGATTATAATTGATAGTTATATGTAGATAGAGATGACTAACACTAGACAAACCACAACTAGCGAGGGGCTAGATACAACTGCAAGCAAGAGTACCGGCAAGGTACCACAAATGGAGGTAGCCCATTGTGAGACCCAAGGGAGAATTCTTCTCATCCCCTTATAGCTTCTCCACAGCTTTAGGAGCCTCTGAGGGCTAAAGGACTTCTGGCTCCACCAACAATACCACCTCTAGTTCCTCCTATTCCATCTGATCAGGATTTCAAGAGTGTAGTATATATGTTAGCAGACTTATTAGCTGCCTAGTGCCAACCAGTTGCGCCAGATGTTGCCGGACCTTCTCAAGGTCCCAAAAGTTCGACAGTTCGTGAAATTTTTGCCTTGAATCCTCCATAGTTTACAGGGATAGATCGCAAAGAAGACCATCATCACTTTATTGATCAGCTTCATAGGTTCTTTAGAGTCAAGCATGCCTCAGCGACTGAGTCAGTTGAGTAAACAGCATTTCGATTGCGCGATGTTGCAGTTTTGTGGTATGAGAGTTGGGAGAGATCTAGGGGAAAATATGCATCCCTACCCACTTGGGATAGCTTTACAGAAGCTTTCATAGATCACTATTTGCCTCGAGAGATTAGGGATGGCCGGGTGGACCTGTTTCAGAACCTCCGACAGACCAGCATGAGTGTCCCAGAGTACGGCCTGAGATTTGATTCATTGGCTAGATATGCACCAGCATTTGTTGATACGATGCATGATAGGGTGCACAGATTTGTGGGAGGGCTCGACTTAGACTATATCAATGCTTGTTCTACCGCTGCACTAAATGAGAATATAGATATCTCGCAAATTCAGGCATTTGCACAAGGCATAGAGGATCGGCGACATTTACAGTATATGAATGAGAGGGTCGAGAGAGAGACGGAAGAGTGCTAGGCCCGCTGGTTCGCAGGGAGATTTTCATGGTGGTCCCAGACTCCGATATTCTATTAGGCCACCTAGACCTCCACCAGAGCAGTTCCAGGGTGTTAGATTTGATCGTCAAGAATAGTCAGGCCTAGGTGAGGGTTCAGGAGCATCAGACTCGCAGTAATAAAGAGGTTCGGGCCAGGCTAGGACAGCCCTGCTGAGTTGCGCTACTTGCGGTAGGATGCATTTTGGGAGGTGCAGACAGGGTTCCACAGGTTGTTATTCTTGTGGACAGGAGGGGCATGGATGGAGAAACTGCCCTACAATAGGTCAGGGTGGTATAGGTCAGTCAACCAGGTCGGCAATAGGCTACTCCTCATCAGCATAGTCTATAGGGTGTTGACCCCAGATATCAGCACATAGAGGTAAAGGCGGAGGCAGAGAGGGAGCATCTAGTACTGCTAGTGGACAAAACCGTACATATTTATTAATTGGCTGACAGGACTCAGAGTCATCACCAGATGTTGTGATAGGCAGATTGATTATTTGCTCCTACTATGTTTATGCTTTGATAGATCCTGGATATACTCTGTCTTATGTTACTCCATTTATTACGAGGAAGTTATGTATAGTAGAAAAGTTATTAGATCGACCCTTTATTGTATCTACACCAGTTGGTGATTTTATTATTGCCAGGAGAGTCTATCGAGGATGCACGGTAGAAATTATCGACTGTCAGACCTCTGTAGATCTCGTAGATTTATAGATGGTCAATTTTGACATCATTATGGGTATGGACTGGTTAGCGTCTTGTTATGCTAATATTGAGTGCCGGACAAAGATTGCTAGATTCCACTTTCCAGGGGAGGCAGTTCGGGAATGGAAAGGCGATACATCAACACCAAAAGGTAGGTTTATTTCCTATCTTAAGGTGAGGAGGATGATTACCAAGGATTGTATTTATCATCTTATTCACGTTCATGATATAGATGTAGAGCCACCGACTCTTTAGTCTATTCAGGTAGTTAATGAGTTCCTAGATGTATTTCTAGACGAGCTCCCTAGTATCCCTCCAGAATGGGAAATTGATTTTGCTATCAATATGCTACCAAGTACACAACCCATATGTATCCCTCCTTATAGAATGGCTCCTGCTGAGCTAAAGGAGTTGAAGGATCATCTGCAAGACTTGCTGGATAAAGGCTTTATTAGGCATAGTGCTTCACCATGTGGTGCACCAGTGTTGTTCGTAAAGAAGAAAGATGGCTCACTAGGAATGTGTATTAATTACCGACAGCTGAATAAGGCAAATATAAAGAATAAGTATCCCCTTCTAAGGATAGATGACTTGTTTGATCAGTTACAAGGTGCTAAGTGTTTCTCAAAGATTGATCTAAGATCAGGGTACCACCAGATACGAGTTCGGGAGAAAGACATTCCAAAGACCGCTTTTAGAACTAGATATGGACACTTTGAGTTCTTGGTAATGTCTTTTGGATTAACTAATGCCCTAGCAGTGTTCATGGACCTAATGAATAGTATATTTAGGTCGTATCTAGGCTTGTTTGTGATTCTATTTATTGATGATATTTTGGTGTATTCATGTTCAAAAGATGAGCATGCAAATCAGCTGCGACCAGTCCTTCAAGTTCTTCGAGATCGAGAACTTTATGCAAAGTTTTCTAAGTGTGAGTTCTGGTTGGAATCTGTAGCTTTCTTAGGCCATATTGTATCAGATGCAGGCATTGCGGTTGATACACAAAAGATTGAGGCCGTAAAGACTTGGCCCAGACCCATGACTCCGACTGAGGTTCGTAGTTTCTTAGGGTTAGCTGGGTACTATAGAAGGTTTTTAAAGGGGTTTTCTTCAATTTCATCCCCATTAATGAAGCTGACTCAAAAAATAGCTAATTTCCAGTGTACTGAGGCTTGCGAGCACAGTTTCCAGGAGCTGAAGGACAGGTCGACATCAGCACTAGTTCTTGCATTGCCAGACGGTTTAGAAGGCTATGCGGTGTATTGTGATTCTTCTAGTGTTGGGTTGGGATGTGTTCTAATGCAACATGCTAAGGTTATCGCATATGCTTCAAGGTAGTTGAGAAAGCATGAGAAGAACTATCCGACCCACCATTTAGAGTTGGCTATAGTTGTGCATGCGCTAAAGATCTGGAGACACTATTTGTATGGCGTTCATGTTGACATCTTCACAGATCAAACAAGCCTTCAATATATCTTTAGACAGAAGGAGTTAAATCTGCAACAACGTCGATGGCTTGAGTTACTAAAAGACTACGATGTGGACATTTTATATCATCCAGGAAAGGCGAATGTGATAGTTGATGCCCTCAGTCGAAGATCTATGGGTAGTTTGTCATATTTAGGTGTTGAGAAGTGTGAGCTAGCGCGAGATCTTCATTAGCTAGCTAGCTTGGGATTCAGATTGTAAGAGGCAGAAGATAGTGGGATAACAATTCAGGACACAGCCATATCATCTCTAGTTGTAGAAGTAAAATAACGGCACCAGGAGGATCCTATTTTAGAGCAGCTCAAAGCCAATGCTCAGAATCAACAGACTTTAGCATTTGATATAGCAGGAGATCGAGTCCTTAGATATAGCAGGTCGATTGTGTGTTCCAAACATTCCAGGGCCTCTGCATCGCATTACGGAAGAGGCACATCATTCCCGTTATTCTATTCACCCTGGTTCGACGAATATATACCATGATATTAAGGAGATCTATTGGTTGCACGGGATGAAGAAGGTCGTTACTGGGTTTGTGGAACAGTGTCCTAACTGCCAATAGGTGATGGTTGAGCATCAAAAGCCTGTTGGGCTAGTTCAAGAGATAAACATTCCTTTGTGGAAGTGGGAAGCAATTTTATGGATTTTATTACAGGGTTACCTCGATCGCGTCGCAAGTTTGACTCTATTTGGGTAATTGTTGATAGACTAACAAAAATAGCCCACTTTTTACCAGTCAGGGATACTTTTATGGCCGAACACTATGCAGCACTCCATATTAGGGAGATTGTTAGGCTACACGGTGTCCCAGTATCTATAATCTCTAATAGAGGAGCACAATTCACCGCCAACTTCTAAAAGTCCTTCCAGAAAAGACTGGGGACACAGGTTAATCTTAGTACAGCCTTTCACCCTCAGATAGATGGCCAGGCTTAGCGTACAATTTTGACACTCAAGGATATGCTACGGTCGTGTGAGCTAGACTTCAAGGGGAGTTGGGATGACCACTTACCTCCTATAGAGTTTGCATACAATAATAGTTATCATACCAGCATCAGGATGGCACCTTATGGGGTTTTGTATGGGCAGAAATGTAGATCCCCCATTGGATAGTTCGAGGTAGGTGAGTCAGGGTTGATTGGACCCAACTTAGTACAGCAGACACTGGAGCAGGTCAAGCTCATACGGGAGAGGTTGCTAACAGCTCAAAGTCGATAGAAGTCATACTCAGATGTGCGACGAAAGGACTTAGAGTTTTACATCGATGATTGGGTATTCTTAAATTCTCAACTTTGAAGGGGGTTATGAGATTTGGCAAAAAAGGCAAGCTTAGTCCAAGATTCATTGGGCCATACTAGATCCTTCTGAGGGTAGGATAAGTGGCTTATGAGTTAAAATTGCCTTCGGGGCTAGAATCTGTTCATCCAGATTTTCATGTATCTATGCTACAAAAGTGCGTACGAGACCCTTCTCGGGTTGTTCCAGTTAAGGATGTTCAGATCACAGAGGAGTTGTCCTACAAGGAAATTCCAGTTGCCATATTTGATCGGCAGGTCCATAAATTGATGACCAAAGAGGTGGCTTCAGTTAAAGTATTGTGGAGAAACAAGACTAGAGAAGAGTTGACTGGGGAAGATGAGGATGGCATGAGGTGCATATATCCTCACTTGTTTCATATCCTAGGGTTATGGCATATTAGTTTATATTGGTTCAAATACCGATCTAATTTTTTTATATTGTTGCTTATTATTATTGTTGTTGTCGCTATATATTTGCTCGCACAGTTATTGTAGAGCTATAGTGCTTGGCAATTTATGTCATCATGTGAGACGCCTAGGTTAGACTTTTTGCATTTTAGATTCTTGGATAGTGACAAACTTAACCACGTGACTCAGATTCTTTTTTCATTCGAGGACGAATGTTTCTATGGGGGGAAGGATGTAACACCCCGACTTTTCAAAACGTCTAAATTAACTCATATCTTCGTGGAAAGACAAAGAGGGTAAGTAATAAATTAAAAATGATGTGGTATGTCATATTTTAAGTGTCCAAGGGCTGTATCTCAAGTTTTGAAGTTAAGTATGTGGCAAAATAAAAGTTAGCGAAACTTATCGTAAGTTCCTTTTTAAAGATTTCTCTAAAATTTGGGTCAAATGTCTTGGATGTTTTCTCCCAATATATAAAGATTTAGAAGTCCTATCACCCATTAACTCAAAGGCCTATGAGTCTAGTTTGCAACATACAAAACCTTGTATCAAACCGACATCATAGTAAAACATTGTGAGGGTTTTACTAGGCACTACCGGGGCAGAATACGGGTCGGGTCAAAAATATGGTATGTCGGCTTATTTAACATTTTAGGCCATGAAAATATTTAATTTCAGTTCCAAACAAGAGAAAAAGCTTAAGAGAGGGTTCCTATGGAGTTCTAGCATCATGAGGGTTAGTTTTTGACGATTTCAACCCTTAAACATTGCCCCCGTGCCTAGAAACGTAATACCTACACGTGGCAATCATTTTTCCCTTCTATTAGTAGCGTTTGGAGTTGGATTTTGAAGGTATAAATTTGAAGTTATTGGTGTTTCTACAAGTTTTACACTTGGTTAACTGAGGTAATCATATCGAGAACCTTTTATGGTTGTTTTTATCAATTTCTACGGTTGTTTTGTCAAATTGGGTTAATATGGTAAATCTGTCGATTTAAGATTAATTACGAACTGTTTATAGGAGCGTACTAGCTGTGTATATATAGTGTTTGTAAAGATTAGGACATAAGGAACAACTTTCATGAAGGAACTACGTTCATTCAAACGTTCATTGGAAAGGTATGTTAAGGTTATTCCCTAGTTCCGACATGTTTCCTTAAAGCTTAGGAGTAATATAATTGGTTTGTTATCCTTGTTACACTTGTAGCCATTATTGTTGATTGTTGGCTACTCGAGTTGATATAATTCTCCCTTGTCGGGATTTTTATTCAGTTAGTAGTGTCCCTATGTTGGACACGACTCAGAGGCTATTTGTATAGGTTGCTTATAACTAAATTGCTCGCTTTTAGCGATTAGATTGTTATTGTTGCCCTTAAGGCTATTGTGGTTAGCTGTAGGAATGTGATCTATGCCTAGAAGGGCTATGTTCTACCTATAGGGCTATATGGATGCCTAAAAGGGCTATGAGTTTCCTATAGGGCAATATTGACACCTAAGAAGGCTATGTGCTTCCTACAGTGCCATGTTGTTGCCTAAGAGGTCTATGAGTTGTCTATAAGCTGTGTTGATGCCTAAGAGAGATATGTGTTGCCTACGGGGCTATATTAATTCCTAAGAGGGCTATGTGACTGCCTACGGGACTAGGGGACTACCGATAGGAGTATATAGGATGATTGACACCTTCCGGGCTTATGGGGGCCTGAGTAGGTAGTCTTGTGTGATATTTGTACCTGCCGAGCTTATAGGGACTTGGTTAGGTTGTTGTTTATTATTTTTCATAAGTTTAGATTTAGGAGCAGGTCAGTACACTTATCTTATCCTTGATTTATTTATCAGATTATTCTTGTATATAAGGATACCTCCTTATAGTCTATTGCCTTCCATACTCTGCACATTATTTTGTATTGATGCACCATTGCCTTCGAGGCGCTGCATTCATGCATGCAGGTCCAGACAGACGACCGAGTAGACCTTCTCAGCAACAGGATTGACTTTTATCCGGTTGGCTAGCCCCTTTCCTCTGGATCTGCTAGAGTTGGGAGGTTTGTTACCATTTGTTGTATATATCTTTATGGATAGGCTAGGGGGCCTGTCCCACTAATCTTTACTACTCTTAGAGGCTTGCAAACTATTGTGTGGGGTGTATAGCTACGTTATGGCCGTACTGGCATATGTTGTTGGTTTATTAAGCTTGTGAGTTGTTTGATGTATTGTATTGATATATACCTTCTTTTAGTTTAGGCATAGTTATCATGGTGGCCTCGACGTCCCAATTAGGACTTCTATGCTAGTTGGCTATTTATTTGTATGATCTACTGGGAGTAGTTGTTTCTTTTATAGATCAGTTGATAGGGGCCTTGTCGGCCGAGGGCTTAGTTTTAAGCAGAGATATACTTGTTTGTTTTCTTGATTGTGTGTGGCTGCCATTTGCTAGTAGAAAATGGTTCAGAAGGGTCGGATCGGGCTTGAGTTTTGGCATTAGGAGCCTGTTGCGCCCCTCAAGTTTGGGGTGTGACACCTTTCTCTATCTCTTCACCCTTAATCCTTATGAGATGTAGTTTGTTTGAATATCCAACTTAGGCCAAAAGCCTACGTTGGGATGTGGTGAAAAACAAAGTAAATCCAGAAATGGGAAGAAATTCCCCTTTACCTATAGTTTTAAAAAAATGGAACCCCTCCACACAAAAAAAAAGAAGAAAGAAAAAGAAAAAAAGATGAAAAAATGTGTAAATAAAGTTGCAAAAAGAAATGGGGTGTCCAAAGTTTCGTGGAAAATGAATAATGGGGTGACTTTTGAGCATGAATGAGAATGATGAAGAAAAGGAAAAAAAATGTTGTTCATACCGCATTTCATGAGGATAGTAGCCACTAAGCCTAAATGATCATACATTTACACTCAGCCCCGTTATAAGCCTTGAAAAGAACTTTTTCATCTTGAGTGAGCTGAAGCAAGTGCTGAGTGGAATATAAGGGCAAACCTATGGGTGAAGAGATGCATGTGTTCATCTTTGTGAGAGTGAGAATTGTTCTTTATTCCGGAACTATAAATTGTTGAATCATTGTGTGTGAATATGGAATCATCCCTTGTGTGAGGGCATTTGAGTACAGTTGTCGAGCTTGAACTTGCATTCAAGCAGGTACCCTGAACTTGAGAATCTCTGGTAATGATGAGTCACAACTTGAACCATTGAGTGCACAATTGATCCTTGCATGAGTAAGTTGAGTCTTGTTGTGTGCATTCATAATTGAGTATTGTGTAGAACTATTTGAGACATCTTGTTTGAACTGCTGAACTTAAGTTTTATTTGAGGACAAGAAAAACTTTAAGTTGGGGTGTTGATGAGTCCACGATTTGGACTCATTTAGGGCTTTATTTTGATAGATTCAGTGTCTTCAACTGCTCATTTTGTGCCAATAACTGATGTAAAATCCTTGATTTTCATGTATTTGGATTGAGGAACAAATAATGGACACTAATTTGCAAAAAGGAACGAAGCGAGTTGAAAGAAAAAAAAAATGAAGGCCTGGTGATTGCCAAGTCCCTTTGGCGAGTCACCGAATGACCACCATCTCGCCCAAAGTTCCAGTGGGCCAAGCCCTGAAGGAGAAAATCAAGTTTGCGAGAGAAAAGAGCAGTCGGCGTGCAGTCGGTGTGTCGCCGAGTGGTTTCGCGATGTAGTGTTGGATCGTTTATAATTATTGAACTTGAGGATGCTTTAGGCCAAAGCAAAAAGGCGATAGAACTGACCAAAGGGCGGATTGCCAAGCTAATCGGCGAGCCCGACTTACTGAGTCAAATGGTCCTTTCATTAATGTGTTACGGGTCGTGAATCGACAAATATTTTAACATTACTGATTCACTTGAATTTGATGTCCTAACCAGTGAATTAAATATAGAGAGCACTAAACTTTATTTCGACGATTGACAAGTAAATAGTTATTTTGGTCATTAACCTGATTGTGTTAACCAAAAAATCATGCTTAAGTCGTAACATGTTTGATCTAATGAATCATCTGACCATATAGAGCATACAAAATTTTTAGGAAAAAAAACTATGTACCTAGTCTCTTATCCTAGTAGGTTCTCTCACACAGGAAACATAGGAAGTCTCCTTCTCAATGCCCACCCATATTTCACTTCTTCCTTCTATTATTCTCTCATTCATGGTATCCCTTCTTTAATGGATAAAACAGACCATGTATAAATGGGTATATGACTCTCGATGGATTAGTTGTTGTCTATACAACATGAAAATTCTTTATATTGGAGTCTTGATCGAGTTAAGTGATTGTCATCTTTTATTAATGTGCTACAGGTCGTTAATCTACACATTTGTTAACATCACTATTTACTTGACTTGGGAGTCTTTGAACAATTAACTAAAGATAGTGATCAACAAACAAGTCCATTTGAAAGGTCATTTATGTCATGTCTAGTCAACATGCAACTACTAGCTTTAAAAAACTCACGTCAACTAATCAGATTGTCGAAGAAAATAATTATAAAAGATTGACGAGAAAGAAAGCATGAGAGAAAAGCTAAGGATATCTCAAAGAAAACCTTCAAAATTTTGAGAAAGAAATCTAAATATGTTGCTTTGTTAATGGTGTTCTTCTCTAATTTTGTTGAGTTTGCTCATTTTCGTTATTCATGGTTATTGTGTCAACATATTGGCAGGAAACAAACTTTAACACTTGCGTCATACATTACCTATTTGACTCCTACACTAATGATCGTGCGAAGATGATGGACTGTAGGATAAACTAGTGTAATGTAGTTATTGACTTTCTTTAATAAATGATGAACACATTAGATGGAGTGAAATTCAACTAAGTGATAGCATATGTGAACTAACGATCAAAGCTACTCGACTAAATAAGTGTATGACAACTTCTAAAAAATCTAGAAAAGAAACATATGTGATCATTTAAACGAGCAGCTTATTGCCTCATAAGAGAAAGTTCCAAAACAAAAAATGTAGCAATTTACCTTTCCAACAGCTGATATGTTGCTTCTTCCTTCAGTCTCTCTAACAAAAAGGGCTTCAACACCAGTAGAGTGTAACACAGGGAAGGTATTGAAAATTGTTTGAACTCGAAAGTACTATTTTCTATTTTCTTGAGTTGCCTCAGTCCCTTTTTCTTTGTTGCTTCATGTTATAAGCACTCTTTTATTGATCATCAAATTATATTTACATTAAATTATTTCCATCTTACTAACAAAAATTATATTTACATCAGTTGTTCCTTTTTTCAGTGATGAAGACTCAACCTCGTGATTTCTTTAAGATTGTCAAACAAATGGATGATGATATTGTAGAGTTAGGAAGTCCTTCAAAAAAGAAACGAAAAAGAACTAATGAGGTGAAGTATATTTATTATGAATTAGTATATTTATTGTTACACATTATGAGCGCAAGTTTTATTTTGTAACTACATTGTAACACATTTTTTCTAATTATTTTTTACTTTTGGATTTTTTTGCAAGTTCAAGATGAAACCAATCAAGACTGAAAGTGAGGACAGTTCAACTATGAAGAGTACTATGAGATATACTTTTGTTGCTCCTGGTGCTATTGGAAAGGGATCAGGACGAGGACAAGGACTTAAATCCTTGGGTGAGAAAGGGAATATGCCAACTAAGAAGTTATTTTCTGAATCTAATGATCTTGTTAAGAATTGCATTGAAGAAATTGAAACAAGTAAGATATATTTATTTTCTAGGTTAAATAAAAATTTGTATTCAACCAGTAATCGTTATGTACAAACTAGCTACTTGGACTTTCCTAGTGTCTATTTGAAGTTTCATGCTCGTTAAACTCTGTTATGTGTTGTTTCCAATCATGACATAAAATTTCTTTCTAATCATCCAATTGTATGTTCTCTTCTCTATTACGCTCTTTTTTTTTTGTTTCACAACCTAATCTTCTCTATGAGTTCTTGTCATTATGCTCCAGCTTCTCATGTTCCAAAACACTTTGTTAAGGATTAATAATATGATGTATTTTCTATATGTTCTATAGGGAAGACTCGAGGATAAGGACAAAAAAGTTCTATCATGTCTGTTAGTCAATGAATGGAAACGATGCATAAGAACGCCCTGAATCTTGAGAAATAGAACGTGAAACTTAACATTCCATCTCCTGCATGTACTAATCAAGTTAACAAATACACCCAAGAAGTTAAAATAAGTAAGTTTGTTTTTCAGATTTGTTATGTTTTTTTTTAAAAGAATGTTATTTTGATGAACTGTTATATTACATTTCTCGGATCCAAGTGTTATAGGAAAGAGATTAGAGAAAAGATCTAAAACTGCAATGTCATCTCAAAGTACAAGATCGAATTCTACCATGTCTTCTAGTCAAGAAATGCGAACAATGGACAAAAATCCCTTGATTTGTGAGGAGGATATGCAAATCATTATTTCATTGCCTCCATCTATTTATCAAGTTATGAAACACACTGAAACAACTGTAAAAGGTATTAAATTTTCTGGATGGTTGTCTAATACATATTGAAATTGTAAGACATCATCCAACATAACGGTAAAAAGATGATATTTTGTTATATGTTGTTGAAGAATCCTTTAAAAGCTTCACTGTCTATTATCATAATAGTTGCTTGATCATAGGGTAAGACAGTTGCTTATGTATAGTGATTGATTGATTATTGATTGGTATGTTATGTAGAATGTTAAGCATCGATCAAAGAAAAATAGTGATGGTCAAATTTTACTTTATTGGTCCGTCGATAAACTCGAGGGCTGTGAGTTATGAAGAATCCTGTTATAGATAACTATGAGTCGAATTGCTATTCTCAAGATTAGTATTGTTGTGAAGACATTTTAAGAAGTTGCTTCTTTTGAAAGAAAACATTATTTTCTTTTATTTAGCTTTTATTCAAAAGTAAACATTTTTGGCTTTCATTAGCTTCTATTCAAAAGTTCTTTTCATCTTTGATGACAATATATTTCTCTGTTTGTATCAATAAGTGTTGTATATATGTGGGAGAATTTTGTTGTCAGTTCCTATGATCACTTATTGATGAGAGGATCACAGTAGTAATGATAGCATTGTTGCAGCAGTAGCATTGAAGGATAAATGAATTACCATTATGATGGATTCCCAAGTGGACTTGACAGAGAACTCATAATCTTGTATATGACCTACTCGAGTATATGTTGCATTAGTTTCTTTTGGAAAATTTTCTAGTTTCTTTCGTTTCAAACAAAATAAAAGCTACAAACTAAGACAAATTTGATTTCAGGCAAGAAGCAGCAGGAATGCCACAAATCGAGCTAAGTTGAAGATGCTTCATCTGGTAGTAAGCCTATTCGAGAGATTATTTATCAAAAGGAACTAGCGTAAAACTATTTCATGAATGGAATATTTATGAGGTTTGTGTTATTTGACATATTTGACTTTAATTAGATGTAAAAGGCGGGAAAGATGGCAACCCACCAAATTTGGCGACTATTTTCTTTGAGACGTGTAAGAAAGATAACAAGCTTGTTGAACCAGAAGCAATTATTGTTGATTTGCATATAGTCATTTTATACTAAGACTAATTCTAGCAAAAAAAATGATGGTAACTAATCTTTTCCAGCTAGAAGATAGTACCTAGAATTGTTTGAATCAACCTTCATTCCTACTAGTTTTCTGGTTCTAATTGTCTAAGATCTTAAATAGAACTAGCTAATACTCAATCAAACATAAGAATAGATACTTCCCTTATAAAGTAGAAACTGATGTCATGTCGGCTGGTTGTTGTAGGTTTTTAATAATGTATGTATAGTTAAGTAGCTTGATGTTTGTACTGAAGAGTCGATGTTGGATAGGGCCAGAGAGTTGAAATTTTTGTAAGTCACTACAAGAAATGGGTAAAACTTTATATGCCTACTCAGGTGTTGATTCGTGTGATATTGGGATAGTCCTACTAATTTTATTATCACTTAGATCAAGCCATAACAACTTAGATAATTTGTCAATTGATGGTGGAATTGATCCATTGAAGTTGTTAGAAGTTGAAGATCTAAGAAAATGTTGTTAAAAAGACAAGAAGTAAAGTCAAGAAGAAGTTGATTGATGCTAAAAAAACATGATAGGAAATCAAGAAGACCTTAGGTTAACTATCGATTTTTCATTTATAACCAGAATTGTACAATTACAACCAGAGCAGTAATACTAATAATCTACTAATCTATAGTAAAATAATACAAGTAATTATTATAGATTAGTGATACATTCCAACTAAGTCTAGGCAGAAACGAAGGATAGGCGTTAAGTTGTTGTAGTGCAATCTGCCACTTTGCTCTGGTTTGACTCTTGATATGAATATGGATTGCGATCTCCTTCGGCACTTCATCAGTGATCATTCCTCCATTCTCAAATTTGATGTTGTTCTTTTCTCTCCAAATCACATACACTAACATACCAAACACACTACTTGCAATTTCAGCTCGTCCTTCTTTCTTTTTTGCCATCAGACACACCCATCGTTGCTATAGAATCATGAACAAAGAAGCACTATAAATAGACAGTTGCTTCAAAGTAGAAAAATTCATCAAATACATTATCAGTTCTTGTATTTTCAGCCATGGGATTCTTGAAAATCCTTCTTGTTTTCATCTTTTGTTCTTTCCCATGGCCGACTATTCAAAGTGATCTCGAGATTTATATAGTCCATGTTGAATTACTTGAAAGCTTGATTTCTACTCAATCATCGTTAACGGATTTAGACAACTATTACCTTTCTTTTTTGCCTAAAACTACAACAATCAGCTCAAGTTGAAATGAAGAGGTTGCTAGCATGATATATTCCTATCATAATGTGATGAAAGGCTTTGCAGAAAGATTAACTGCAAAGCAAGTGCAGGAAATTGAGAAGGAACACGGCTTTGTCTCTGCTTAGAAAAAGAAGATTTTGTCCTTGCACACTTAGAAGCTCATAATGCATACTTCATTAAATTTTTCTGCACACTGTCTTTCTCTATTTGTTAATTTCTGCACTGCTGCTTTTTTGGATAGCCACTTTATATGTTAAATTTTCTGCACACAAATAGTATTTGAATTCATGGTAAATGCATCTCAATGATTTTCTAATTGAATTTTCTTATGTTCTACAGCTTTTGTGGATATTTCTAGATAAGAGTTGGTGAAGTTTTTACTACTTTTGGGGTGGGCGATATACCTAATTCTAGTATAAAATTAATATGTATACCAATAGTTATTTATCATTTTTTAAAATATTGAAGTTGCAGATTTTGAAGGTTGAAGTTTCAAGTCAAGATACAAGCTTAGAAAAAATACACAAGCTTGTTATTAATTTGCTATAAATGTTACAGAAACTCGATAGGCTATAGTCTAACTCGGATGTTGGCTAAGATTTTTGAAGAACATATTGAAACAAACATCATGGGATGTTGACCAATTTATTATGATTAATCGAACTCTTCATCTCTATCTTCTTGTTTTTGTCTCTCTATATCTTTTTTTTGAATCAAAAGTTGTTGTACAAATTTAGTATTTGTTGAAGAATTTTTTTTATTGTGATATCAGTTGATCTAGGACCATTGATGGCCAATCTAGGACTAGAAATATCTCGTCTCTACAGAGTAATCTAGGACTAGAAGTGATTCTCGTCTCTAAAGAATAATCTAGGCTCGTCTCTATAACAAATCAAGGACCAAATCATTCTTGTCTCTAAACATACTCAAGGACCAGAGGTCATCCTCATCTCTAAAACTATTCAACGGCCATAACAGTATCGTCCCAAAAGCTGATCAAGGACCAGAATGTTCTCATCTCTAACGATTACTAGGACCAGGTGTTCAAGGTCGCTAAAAGGATTTAACGACCTGAAAATAGAGTTTCCTAATATATATATTCTCTATTTACGACCAGATATGTAGTCTCTAAAAGGATTTAACGACTACATTTTTTCCCGTCTCGAATACCATTTAAGGACTAGTATTTTGTTCCCATCGCGGAAGATCTATAGAGAGAAAGGTGGTAACAATGGGTGACGACCAATATTTTCTAGTCTTAAATTGGCATTTGGGACCAGATTTAGATTTTCAGGGACCAAATTTCCCTTCCTTAAAGGTTGTTTTTCTGGTAGTGTTAGTTGGGTTTTATACTAACTAACGAACCTTGACACTTAGAATTGGATGAATTGTTCCTGAAAGATTTAATCAATTTTAGGTACGGATTGGTTACACGATGTTATGCCTTTATCGATTGTTGGACTCAGGTGGTCAGATTCCAATTCCCAAATGAGCCTATTTTAGAGTGGAGGGTAGGAAATTCTATGCCTAGAGTTCAATTTGTCTCTTGTCTTATTCCTAGGAAGATGATCCCAAAAGGGTGTATTTACCATCTGGTTAGGGTGAGGGATGTTGAATCTGAAACCCCTTCTCTAGAGTCAGTTCCGGCAGTGAATGAATTCTTAGAATGATTTGCCCGGTATTCCTCCCGAGCGAGAAGTAGATTTTAATATTGACCTTTTACTGGATACGTAACCTATCTATATACCTCCTTATAGAATTGCTTTGGTCGAGTTGAAGGAGTTGAAAGAGCAACTAAAGGATCTTCTACATAAAGGTTTCATTCAATCGAGTATCTCTCGAAGGGGTGCTCCGGTGTTGATTGTTAGAAAGAAGGCTGGGTCTCTTAGAATACAGATTGACTATCGTCGATTGAATAAAGTGACCATCAAGAATAAACATCATCTTCCAAGGATAGATAACTTGTTTGACCAATTTCAAGGGGCTAGTTATTCTCCAAGATTGATCTTCGTTCGGGTTATCACCAATTAAGGGTGAGAGGGGATGATATTCCAAAAACAGCTTTCCGAACCCGGTTTTGTCATTTTGAGTTTGTGGTAATGCCATTTGGGTTGACTAATGCTCCAGCGCATTTATAGACTTGATGAATAGAGTGTTTACGCATTACCTAGACATGTTTGTGATTGTGTTTAATGATGATATTTCTATCTATTCAAGAAGTGAGAATGAACATGTGGACCATTTGAGAATTGTTTGCAAGTTCTTAAGCACCCACAACTTTTTGAAAATTTTAGAAAGTGTGAATTTAGGGTAATGTCCGTAGCTTTCCTTGGTCATATTGTGTCAAGTGAGGGTATTGTGGTAGATCCAAAGAAGATGGATGCGGTCAAGATTTTGCCTAGATCTCTAACTCCTTCCGAAATTAGAAGACTTTTGGTTTGGCCCATTGCTATAAGAGGTTTGTTGTACAATTTTCCTCCATTGATTCTGGTTTGACGACTTTGACTTAAAAGAAGGCTAAGTTTGTGTGGTCAGATGCTTATGAAAAGAGTTTCCAAGAATTGAAAGATAGACTTACTTCCACTCCAGTGTTTACCTTACCGGAGGTTACAGATGGTTTTGTGGTGTATTGCGATGCCTCTAGAGTTGGGTTGGGATGTGGGGTTGTAATGACCCTAAAAAAGAATAAGTTAAACTAGAGCCTATCGTGTATGTGTTTGAGTTTAGTGCGAGGTTTGAAGGTGCTTTATGTTTTCTCGAGTCATGGTTGAGGGGTTGAGGGGTTAAACGTCAAGGTACAAATCCCCATGGACCACCCTAAAGGTCCTTGAGGAGGACCCTAAGCTTAACCCCCAAGGCTACCCCATATGAAGAGTGTTGCCAAAAGTTTGGTGACCTATGGAAGGGGTCCACGCCCCATGGATGGCCTCCATAGTTCAAGCCCCTCCAAACCAAGCCACATCCCCAGACCACAGATCGATAGGACGGTCCGTGGGTCCAGGGCGTGAACCATGCATGTGTTTAATGTCTAGAATCGGCCAAGCCAAGAGTGGTTTGGTAAATTCCCCCCTTGGCTAGTTAAGTGCATGGATGCTTATTTTAAGTTTATTAAGGTATTTTAAGAGTATTAAAACATTAAAAACCTATTTTAGATTTCATTCTTCAAATTTCCCAAATCAAAACCCCTCCCTCTCAAAATATCCTCTCTAGAACTCCATTGAAGACCAAGAGAAGAAGAAGACTTAGGGCTTCAAGAGGAGGGCTATTTGAGTGGATTTTTCATGGATTTCATCTATTAAGATATGGTAATCCTTCATCTAGGTTTAGCTTTCACACTAGAGTCAATTTCAAAGAAGTTTTCAAGGTTTTCAAGTTTCACAAAAAAACGTAGGTTTTACTCAATCTCATGGGTTCTTTCATCAAATGTTTTCAAATGATAAATTATGATTATATTGATGTTTAATTGATAATTTAAGATGAAAATACTATATGAACCCATGATTTCTCTCAATTCTTAAATTGTGCCTTATGAAGTGGGTTTATTGATTATGAATGAATGTAGATGGATTATGCCTAGATTGATTTAGATTATTTAATTGTATAATCATATATGCCTAATTATGGTGAATTATTGTTTAATTGAGGATTTGTGATCATAGCCTTGAAAGGGCAAGTTTGACCTAATTTTATGTTAAAGTAAAATTGTGCTTGAATTGTTAGATCCACTTGAAAGGTGGAGGTGTTTACTTACTATGTACATTGTGATCATGGCCTTGAAGGTATAGTGTGAAGGATTGAATTATTATCATGATATGGTTTATATGAATGTGAGGTGAAGGATATACATGTGATTTCAATGATAGAATGATGATCTTGTATTGAATGTAAATGTGTTGTGATTGAAAGCATATTTTTACTAAACACTCATGAATGTTGATGATGTATTGTGAAGGATTTCTATAATATAATGTTGTATCTTGGATTGGTAGACTTAGGTGCCCTCTTCTTGATAAATAAAAGCTATGTTGAATGTGATCTCTTGAATTGGTAGGCTAAGGCATCCTTTTCTTGTATTGATGAATGTGATCATGAATGAAGTATCTTGACTTGGTAGGCTTAGGCATCCTCCTCTTGAATAAAGAAGGTATCTTGACTTACTGTCTTAATGATCATGAATCGGTAGGCCTAATATTGGTAGCCTTTCCTTGAATGAATGAATGAATGTCTTGAGTTGGTAGACCTAATGTTTGTAGACTTTTATTGAATGAATGTCTTGAGTTCGTAGACCTAATGTTGGTAGCCTTCTATAAATGACTAATGAGGTATTTTAGACTATGACATGAACCGGTAGACCTAGTGTTGGTATCCCTTCATGATGAGTCTAGAACCCAATCTGAATGCTTAACCTTGAAGTGGTAGACCTAATGGTGATGGGCTTCTTCATGTGTTAGATGATGAACCTTGAATCGGTACACCTAATGTGGTGGCCCTTCTTGGAAAGTCAATGATCTATCCTTAATGTACCTTGAATTGGTAGACCTAATGGTGGTGGACCTTTCTTGTGTAACGTACCTTGGGTCAGTAGGCCTAATGTTGGTGGCCATCTCAAGTACAACAATGTAATGTGAATGAACTACTCTATGGGAATTGAGGCTAAGCACCGAGTGGATATGGCTAAGATGGTGGCTCTCCCAATGTAAGGCTAGAGTCCAATGAACATCTTTATTATCCCATAACTATGTGCCTACATAAGATGTGTACTAGTTCTACCCAGGCAAGTAGAACACCTTCCTTCGGTGTAGGGTTACATGGCACCGGATTCCACGATTTAGCTCTCATGGTCTATGTCACTTAATGTCTATTCCCATCAGGTGAGATGTGCATTATGGTTTCTTGAGGAGTTCTACAAAGTGTGCGTTGTAGTATGGGATGTCCTCCATGCATTGCACAAGTAGGCTTTGATAGGGTCATAGTGAGTTTTCTAAGTCTTCATGACTAATGAATGATGTGTCCTTTAAATGAAGTTAATGAAGAATGTTGATCTAGTGTCTAATGAATGAATGTGTTCTAAATGAAGCTATTGATGAATGTTGACTCTTATATGCTTAAATGTAAATGATGCATGCTATACTTTGATTGTATTATGAGTTACTTCCTTGTCATGTCATGTCTATTGTATATGAATGTGCCTTGTCTAGGGTGACTTCAAAGGAGTACTTAGTGTGAGTAGTAGTATGGGATGCTACTTGCACATTGCATATGTATGACTTAGAGTTGTCTTATATGTTGGACTTAATGAGATGATGTGATTCATGTAGTGTCTATGTCTCTTAAATGCTTTATTGTGTAAAGGTGGAAAGGATGAATGGCAAGTTCACTTTTGGTGACCTTAAGGTGGTGCCTTAGTGTGGGTGGTGGCATGGGATGTTATCCATACATTGCACAAGGTATAGCTTGAGGGTTACTTGAGGTGGAGGCTCAAGGTGAAGGTAAAGGTTTATATGTGAATTATGTTCTAATGAGAAAATGTGACTTGTATGCTGGTTGTGACTTATATTATGCCTCTTTCATAAATGTTCATGAAGTTTTACTAAATGTCATAAAAGCATGACTTTCAAACAAAAAGTCCCTTTTTAAGCATGTTTTTGCATGGTCATCATACTTAGAACATCTAATGTGCTAACCCCATTCTTCCCCTTTTCTTACTAAAGTGTAGGGCTTGGAGATGTTGGTGTTCTATGCTTGAAGGATAGGTTTCTAAGGAGCTTGAAGATGAAGACTTGGTAAGTCCTCATAGTTTTGAGGACAAAATCCATCATGTTCGTTTTATATCTTTCAGTTTTTTGTTAAATCTTGTGTATGGGCTAAGTCCCAATGTGGTATTCAAAGTATTAGATGGTTTGAGACATAGTATATAAAGTCTAGAAAGTCTTTTGCTTGCTTTTTAATGAGAATGTCTTCAATTGTAAAGAATTTTTTATATTCTTCTCTATTTTCCTATGTTCTTATGTTCAAGAATGCTATGAGGCTTGTATTAGACCCCCTTCGGGGTCGAGTACGCCATTTTTAGACTAGGGGGTGCTCTCGGGTCATGACAAACATGGTAATAGAGCACAAGATTTTGGAATGGTCTGAGGATGTCTCAAACCACATCTAGTAGTCTTGTTCATTATGTGAAGCGCACCACATTATGAATAGGAGTCAATTGGGTATTAAGAAAGTTTCACTTCTTCATTCTTCAAGTCGTGCCATAGATTTTAATTCTAAAATGTCTTTCCCTTATTCCTTATGTGATGATCTTCAGAGTGTGACCACTTGAAAGGAGTATGTTAGAAGGGTTGAGGGAGACAAAAGGTTGGTTGCGATGCCAACTATGTCTAGGTGACTTCATAGATATGAGATGGAAGATTGTGATGTTGACTTGAGTGTAAATGGGTTGATTTATGGTTCTGTGTGATTTTGGTACAAGATTATGATGAGTTTTGAGGAATGTTCAAAGAGTTGATGAAATGTGGTGTTTTTAGGAATGCCTAGGTGTGATGAGTATGAAGGTTTAATGGTGTCTTGCTCCGACCTTAGAATGGAAAGAAGTGAAGTTTAGAAGAGTTGGTATAGGTTTACTCCTAAGTGGGGAATAATGTGCCTAGATAGTAAGGTCTTTGAGTGTCCTTGATGTTCATGAGTTAGGCTTGATGGAGGTTCCTATGTTATGTTCATGATGACCTTAGTTGGGTTTACTCCTAAGTGGGGGATAGTATGTTGAGGAGTAAGGTTGTTGAGAGTTTCGATATCCTTACCTATTCCTTTATGTGCCTATTCAAGCCTAAGACAAAGATTTCCTTTTTGGCTTGTTTCATGTTTTGGAGTCATGTGTGACATTGTGTTTCCATGTTCTCCTTATATTATGCATGTTCTAGTTGGATTCTTGTTTAGTTGAGAAAATGTGTTTTTCATGATTTATTTTTCCTCATGTTGATGTGCATTTAGTTTGAGTTGTCTATATGCTTCATGAGGATAAATGTTGAACATGCCTAAATATGCTTTATTGAAAAGATGCATAATGTGCTTTTATGAGAAAATTGCTCAAATGTTCTTAATGATGTTGTAATGAGCATGATGTTATTTGGAGAAGAAAGTTCCTCCAATGAAATGAGAAATGAGATGCTTTGGTGCATAATGAGTTTGTAGATGTAGTTCCTACCTTCTTGTTTGCATTGAGCCTCTTGATGTGGAGTTGATGTTTCCTCCTATGTTTATGAATTTATGTTGGTGTTGCATGCATGATTGTGGGTTGGTAGTCTTGAGTCGTTACCCTTAATGTATTTAAAGTGTCATTCGAGGACGAATGTTCCTAAGTGGGGGATAATGTAACGACCCTAAAAATGAATAAGTTAAACTAGAGCCTATCGTCTATGTGTGTTTCAGTTTGCTGTGAGGTTTGATGGTGCTTTGTGTTGTCCTGGTAGTGAGGTAGATGGTAGTGTGGTAGGTGAGTATTTTATTTTAAAGATTTTATTATAATATTTTTTGTTAAGTGTCTTAATCTTGATATCTCTTTAATGTTATTTTTTGGTAGTGTAAAATTCATGGTAAAATGTAATAATATTTATTGTAATATTCTT